>JASANG010004050.1:0-95912 GCA_030248215.1 Enoplolaimus lenunculus | reverse complement strand
TAGAAATAGAAATAACGCATGTGAGTTTAGTTGACAACACCACGGTAACAAGAAAATAGTTGCCATGATGAGCTGTTGTGCACCTTCTGTTCACATTTACAGTTGGGAATAACGCTTCAGCTTACGCAATGGATAACCTATGCCTAAGCCTTTATTTTAGCGTACGCCAAGGTCTAAACGCAAGCCTGGTCTTAATAACCATTAAATATGGTAGGAAAAGTGTACAAGAACCCTACAATGCAGTGCCACACAAAAACGTACCTGTTTCCATGAACATGTGATGCACAAAACGCAAAACTATAGTGAACTAATGTCGGATCAATAAGGCAGCCTTGTTCGGCTTTGTCAAGCAAGTCATTGAGCAAACAAACATGCCGATAGCATCCACGGACGGCGTAACGAGCACAGTATTCATCAAGTACGAAAATTTCGCCAGGACTAAACCAGCCCTGTAAACAATATTAGACAACGTTTAGATTGGTGGCGGCACAAGCAGCTTGTTTTAGAGCTAAATGTTTATAGTTCGAAATGTTTTAAGATGATTACATTACCATTATCCTCGCAAATATTAAACGAGCGAAAAGATGCACGTACAAATTTGGCTCTAAAACAAAGCAAGCTGCGTGTGCCGTCAACATTGTAACAATTAACGTTTACATTGGCAGCACAACCACCTTGCTTTGTTTTAAAGCCAAATTTTCAGGTGTGTCTTTTCGCTCGCTAACGTTCGACAAGAATATTCGTAATCGTAACGGAATACCATTAAACATTTCGAAATTTCTTAATTTTCGGGTCCTCATGTGGACTCTCTTTAATTTGGCACGCCACTGAAATGCATAAATATAATTAATAATTGACGAAATCCATTAAACGGATTGAACTCCTGGATAATATGCAACATGTTACCGATAATTCCTTCTGCAATAATATCAAACTAAAAGAGTACATCGTTGACTAAAGCAGTTTGCCGTAACAACGTTCACGGTACAAAGCTTACGTCGAATTCCGTCTGAAGTATTCCTATTAATTTTTTTAATTTAAAATTCGCTTAGGTAATATATACACAATCTAACTTACCAAAGAACAAATCGGTTCTTCGAGTCGATAGGAGACAGTTAGCGTTTGCAGCCGAGCAAACAGCCCGTCTTGAGGAAATTTCACCGGATCCGCCATTATAAACTCGTCCATGCCGTGTTTTTTGGCTTTGTCCGCATCTAAAATGTAAGTTTCAATTGAAACATGCAGAACTGTTGCTAGTACTCATGCTCGCGAGTGATGGAAAATTAAATGAGGTAAGAAAAGTTAGGTTCTAATGATCAATGCGTTCTCAAACTAAAGTCACCTTGGGATTTAGGAGGCAAAGACGACTGCTTGGGAGGCACTGGTTTATGTGCTTGGCCAGTTGCACGATAAATCGCTTGTACCCACAAATGTCGCTCATTATCATCATCGGTGGCAAATTTAATTTCTTCTTGATCACGCATAACACTGAAGTAGTATCTGCCACCGATCGCGTATAAATCTGCAACAAATGAACCGTTAACAACTTGAAATTTGATGCGTTTCCGTTTCGTATCGTTTATTCGATTCGATCATAATTGACCTTTTTAACTTATAGCAGATTATTCGTTGAGAAACACTGTTAACTGGTGACAGATGCCGTAGGTATGTAGCCATTTGAGAATAGAAATATTTAATATACGGTTCGCTTTTACCCATTACTGCATAAAATGAATTCGGTAGAAGCAACTAATTCTAAACTATATATATGCGTATGCAATCAGCAATCAATACACAATGCACAGCGTTTAACAAGTAATACTAGTAGCTATTGTACGAAATCTTCCACAAGACATCAGTTTTGTTGCGCTCGACCGTCCATTTCCTATAGCTGAGTGGTTAAATGCCTGCCACTCTAGAGACTTGTGTTCGAATCCTAGCTTGAACATAGGTCTCTGATGAAATAGAAAATATTCATGCAAGAAAAAGTTAAGCTTCAACGGCTCTTTCTGAAACGATCATCCGCGCTTATATGATTTTACGAATGACAATGTAGCACAGGCTAAAATCATAGTTGTGACTTTTAGATGTCGTTACATTTGAACAGGTTTATAGAAACGACAACACTCACAAGACTACTGTTTTCGGCTTAGAAAAACTAAATGAATTTTATTTGATTTATCGGTATCGCGACAATTCGTCCCCCGACAACTTGTAATCTGAAGTTTCATCGACTCGACCATTCATCGGCCAGCATAAAGCTTAGGATTAGGATTACGCTTAGAACTACGATTAAATTTATTCATAGACAATACGCCGCAATTGGATACGACAGTTGTCGGGTAAGGAATTGTCGTAGATTCGATTTATCAAAGTTGTTTCATACAAACGATAATAACGTTTCAACACATTACCGTGATCAGGTTCTGCGTAGTCAACTGTATAATTGTCGAGTTGTAAAAATTCTGTTGGCTCTGCCTTTCGTTCTCGATAACTGCACATTGCGAAGGCATATTGAGACACTTGTACAAGGCAAAAATAGCGTCGCTTCCATTTTTTCCAAACTAATTTACCCAATGTATAGCAATACCTGAACAAATTGTGAATAACGTCGCAGAAAATCACAACATCAATAGCAGTAGAAAAACTTCTATATACAAGACAATCTTATATGTAGGGTATAGACAAAGTTCAAAATATAAAATTGGTCGTTTGGTTCTTGGAACAGTTAAGCCCCTAAATTTTGATGTGTATCTTCAATGAACTGTGGTATCAATGGAGCAGGGTTGCAACAGGGAGCAAACTTTGCCAGAACAGGAACAGGAATTGAATTTTTATGCAGGAACCGGAGTTTGAATAATTTTTATCCCCAAATTACTGTCGTGCTTTTTAGAAAACTTGCCAAAAAATGGCTTAAGGGAATTTTCAGCTATTTTGTCATAAGTTTTGCGAAAACACATCAGGAACAATTTAGTAACAGAATTGAATTGTTACAAAAACACTAATTTTGACATAAAAAATTTCTCAAAGACAAAGTTTTCGATATTTAAATGATTGTGAATAATTTGTCACAATACCGTAAAAATTCCGGTTCCTGCATCTTTGAATGCATGAACAGGAACAGGAACAGGAATTGAATTTTTGCAGGAATTCCGGCCGGAACAGGAATTCCGGTTGAACATTGCATGGGGTTACTATTAGGCAAACGCGCAACAGCTAATTGTAGCTGTAAAAATGGCAGCATGAACTTTGTTAAGAATCTACGATCACTCGTCATTCGACAATTTGTCGCCCAACAGTGTCGTAAAGCCTGTGAATCAATCTAAGCATAATTCTAAGTGTAATCCTAAGCCAAAGCCAAAGCGTAAGCCTAAGAATAGTGATGGGTAACGAAATGTGGAGCCGATGAAATTTCGGATTAAAAGGGGTCGGTTGACGGTTAGCGAATTGTCGTAATACCATGAACTATTATAACGGCTGGTCATGCACACATATGCGAAGCCGTTTTACTTTAGTAAATTTATTTCGACTAGACCTTTAGCCTAAATTTTAAGTGAATTGTTTGAATCAAATCAATGCAAGGTTATAAAGTCAAAACATCAAGTGTTTACCCGCAGTATTTTAAATTCGGAGGCTTTTCAACTCGAATAACAATTTTAATTTTCATATTTTTGTCTTGTGAGCTTTTTGGCACTGTCATCGGATACCATTCGGGTGACTTTGAACAGTTCGGCGTTGGCTTTACGACGACCTGAAAACGTCACTGATGGCAGCGTAGAGATCAGTCGCTGTGCCTAGCGTGTTAGGTGCTGAAAACGTCACTGATGGCAGCGTAGAGATCAGTCGCTGTGCCTAGCGTGTTAGGTGCTTCCCAAAGTTAATGTGAGTGACCCAAAAAGTCAAACTTTAAAGTTTGTAAGGGGTCACTTTTCCATAACAGACCTCATTTGCAGGGGTATACTAACCTAAAGTGCGGCACTGGGGCACATTGTAAATATATCAGTTAAAAATGCTTAAAAATGGGGATAAGTTGGGGACGAAAGTAGAAAATGGATTGAAATTATTGATTTTGGAATGGCATAGGCAAATCAGATCGTTAACAATAGGCGAAAGGACCAAAATTTTTGTACGTGTTCTCTTAACACCTTCAGATGTTCACGGTTGGCTGAGGTTACCACCAGGGTCCACATTCTGAACTGGGTATAGTTTACGTTGAACTCAAATTCGAAATTTACAAAACCTACCACCAATAGGTAGGTGATAGGTGCCACACACAATTAAGAATAAGGGATGAAAATATAAGTCATGTTAAAATACTTTTCCAAGTTCTTTGTCGTCCAACGCGAGCATTCCAGATTTTTCAGCAAACAGTTTCACTCGAATGATTGGAAGCGGATGTGTAGAAGCGAAATCACCTTGAGTATCCCAGCTGAAATATCGTAATGTGCGAGAAAATAAGGCCGTTTAAATAAAACGTCTAAATTCGGCTGTATGGACTCACTGACACATTATACAATTGCGATATTGCCAGATCCACATCCAACAATATTTGGGGTAGAAATTGCAAGAAAGTTTTCAGTGGGCAAGCAAAAATTTTCCAATCATATAAATTTTAATGCAGTTGTAAACATTTTCTGGCCAGGGGGGTGCGAAGTTGTTCGTGCAGGAAGGAATACTGTACCGCTCACTTCAGTTGGAACCGAACCTGGCTGATTATCATTAAAACTGATAATTTTAATATAATTGGGTTTAGAAAAAGGCAGCGGCAGGACATCTCAAAATCAATAATGTAATGGTGTAAAATAGAACGAGTATCCGAATAAGACTACGGGGTAACAAAAGTCAGAGGTCTCTATTTAGAGGTAGAATCAATAAGAGTCTATATTCCTAATTAGGTACCGCAAATCATGGAGTCTTTGATTACTAATTTGTCACTAAATGTCTATTACCTCATATTGCGTAAACGATGTTGCCTATTTTCACAGCAAAAAACATAGTGTCGGAAATGTATATATTGTAGAAGTTATGAACTTAAACGATAGAAAATTGTTAGAATAGGAAGGTATTATTGTTCAATTATAAAACTGGACCTGGATTGCGAAACAAATACCTGTCCGCAACCGAATAGCTAATATGTATCCTCCATAGAGGAAAAATCGTTGATAACGGTGTTTTTCCTCTTTTTCGAGTCATTACGGTAAAACATTACAAATTAAACGACGAGAAAGCAGTAAAACATGAAAGTTTGCGAGTGAGCAAAGAAATAAAATTTGAATTTAAAAATGAATGTAGGTATACATACCACGGTTTGGAAGCCTCGGCATGATCAGTTGCCAATTTTTCACTGCCCTCCACCTCCATTGTACAATATACGATACGATTGGCCGGTTGTGATTTGAGGTTTTGTACGGTCATAACAACAACCTGATATGGAGGTTAAAAGCAAACTAATTGGCACATATAGTCCAGTTCGGGGGGGTATACGTTCGTGTACAAGGTTCTTTTTGATCTCTAGAATCCATAAGGTTTTTTAAAATCTGTTATAAAAAGTGTTTCTTTTCTCTCTGTAGAAATTTCGGGAGGATATATACTTCTTCTGTCACTCCTAATTCATACACATCTGCAGACGGTAGAACCAATACTATCCAATTATCAGAAACTGCAAATCAATATCATATCACATATATTCGTATCAAAAATTTACAAACCTTACAACTGCACAAATTTGTCATAAACTGCGAGCTGCAAATGCAATAAGTCTAAACCAAAGCCTAGGCATAAGCCTATGTTTACGCAAATAATAGTCAAAAGCCTAAGCCTACTTTATATTGCAGTCCACCAGGAAACGGGATGTCCCTAAACGGAACATGGGGCCGGCAAGCGAATGTACTCCACTTGCCAAATTATTTAGCACTGGACGTACCTCGAGATTAAAATTGAGCACCATATCGGACTTTTTCAAATTAGTTTCAGGTTCATCAGAATCTGACTTAAGGCTTTGACTCGATGGGCGGCGTTTTAGGCTGAAATATGAAACATATTTGCTGTTTGGATTGATTTCAACCTATTTTTCGCTATGCAACCAAAACTACGGCTATTGTACAGTTCCCCTCATATTTAAGGTCAAGTCTTAGGTTATACTTTGGTTTTGGTCCAAGAAAAGGCTTGTACGTTAGTTAGTCCTTTCCTAAACCTAAGCCTAAGCTTAAGTCTAAGGCGTAAGGAGGAGTTCTCAAAAACTTGAAACTGATTTTGAATTTAGCAAAATACAAAATCAAGCATTTGAAGCTATGCTGCAGTCTCATTTTTGAAATAGTTTACTTCATTTGTATTCTGAAAAAAGTGCGTGCAAAAAATTAACCTTTTATCTGCTAGAATCAATAATTAGTAAGTTATCTTACAAACAGGAAAGTACTAGTAATCTGTTACTTCTATGTTAGTATGCACAAACCGGCCCGTGTTGACTTCATCACCTGTAGGTGAAAACGTAACCTTCAGCCTAATCTAAGCGAAAGCAACAACATAAGCCTATCCTAAGCCGAAGTTTTCGACTATCTAAGTGCCACAGTCTCCCCCTTTTCCAGTGTGCAAGCTAAGATAATTAACATAAGCCATCAAGTCCATGGTAGCACAACACGTAAAATAAATTGAATTTTTTGCCAAATATAAAACGTTTTTGTGAAACAAACCTCGTTTAGCCTGTTTTATCGTTTTTACCCCACAATGTTTCTTACTCGATGCCAAATGTGTTCGTTTACAAAAATATGCATTTGATTATGTCCTTTTCAGCATTATTCAATGAACCTACACTAAGATTTTGACAATGTAGCGATATTTCACACTTCATAAAGCTTAAGGCAGTTTTTCAACTATGCCAGCTAACACTCGAGCCCGTAGCCAAAGAAGGGCCAAAGATGCTCTAGCGGATCCAGAGGGGGGAGGGGTGTGGGTGTGGCGCACGTTCCCCTACCAGAAATTTTTTGTGTTAAAAAGGTAAAGTTCGTGCTTTACAATTTTGCCCCTCAAAAAAATTTTTGTAAAAAGCAATTTTTACCGCATAATTTTTTTGTGATAAAATGGTAAGGTCCCTGCCTTACAATTTTTGTGTTTCATAACATTTGCCAGCCCGCCCCCCGTCCGCAATTTTTGGATCCGCCTCTGCAAATTGGGGCTCAATCTTCAATAGAAATAGTCCCCCCAGCAATAGTTTCAACTTCGATTGTAAATCGTCTACAATCCTTTTATATGCCTTTCCAATGAATTTTAGCTCCCTCAGCATGGTGGGTCGGCTACGGACCTAACGCCACTACAAGAATAATTTGCTCAAGACATGCTTTAAGAAGTGGTCTACTCGCGAGAATTTTTGAATATTGGGGGTCTTTTTAATGAGCCAGCGAAGCCTGAACCTGAAGCCTACCCCAGCTTTAAAACCATACAAATTAAGCTTATGTAACTAAAGATCCGAATATGTATTACATAAGACAAACAAAGCAGTCACACATCAAATAACAAGCATGCATAGAAGTTCAAATCAAAACTGAAACACTATATGTCGATAGCGAATCTACACTTGGTTGTCCGACAAGTTGTCGTTAGACAGTGTCCTAGGGCTGAGTATAAGCATAATCGTCAGCCTACCCCTAAATGATGCACAACAAATTGTCGAGCCATCGAGATTTTGGATTACAAGTTGTCGGTCAACGAGTTGTCGGGCGACATATTGTCAAGATACTGATCGCAACACAGTCCAATAGGGTTCCACCAGAATATATGTCATTTTAAGAGGCCTGAGAAGGTTGTCTAGTAGCCGTTTATATCAGTACAACACAGATACTTGATACAAACGCAGAGAATTTAAAAGGGCAAGTGATGACAACTAGTAAATTGCATAAATTGAAATTTGAACAAGCAGTATAATTTACTGAAATTAAAGTTTCGGCTATTCGGATATTTATTACTACAAAAGCGAGCAAAAAGCCAGATGCTATTTTTGTATTCAATTCCTAAAGAAAATTATAATTTCGTTTGGGTCTGGTGGGGAGATGGATCCCGGGATCCACCTAGAACAGTCCTTGACAATTGCTGTTCTGTGTTATAGCACGGCGGTTTGTAACTTAACAGTATAGCAAACTGAATGTCCAAGAAGATTTAATTACACGATCAGGGTTAACTATACTTGGTTAAACTGATCCACAAGATATACACTGTGGTATGTGGATGACGCCGGGACCACTGAGAACTGCATAAATGTAAACCAAACCATAAAACAAATCATATGAAATAGGGTATAGTTATATTTTGGTTTCATAGCATAAAAATAACGGAATTTCAAATGATTGCGCAATAGAAATAGATGTCGATTTTGGGCGGTAAAGTATACGCGCTACACTATGATTTTCGATCAAATGAAAAACAATTGGTTTCATTTGAATTTACTTCAGGTTATAATATTGGCGAAGCCAAGGAAAGTTTAGGGTTCAAACGTCCCTTTCACAAGGTTATTCTAGTCATTTTCAGATGTTTTTCGTTGGTAACACAAGAAACGCCACATCGCAAACTTTTATAGCACACGAACCGTTTTTTCCGAAATCCTGAAAACGCTCATGATCACATTTATATGTATTTGTTTTCAAAGTATTTCAGTTTCAAACCCATTTAAACGATAGCCGGCACTTCGAAAACCAGTAATCAACATATTTTGGATAATTAATTCAACATAGTCTTTCATTTTTATACGCTCGGGTTTTTTTCAGTTTTTTTACAAAAATCAAAACCATATTAAGATATCAAGCATAAGTTCCTTTAATTCGGAAAATTGCAATCCAATACAAAATTCAGTCGTAATCTGTAGCTTCGTGCTTAAAAAATTCGACATGCAGATACACAAAACGGCCCGAAAATAAACGGCAAACAGAAACAACCATAGAAGAACGAAGAAGTGCTGCTTGTGAGGCATACTGACCTACCAACCTGTTAAATACAGATGGCGACTGTGACGCAGACATTTCTGAGCGTTTTCCAGCGATGCTAGATTTGCTGAATAACCTAGAAATTGTGAAAACTAAATAAGCTTTGTTTAAATATGACGTTTTAATGTCCAACAAAAATAGAAATAGTTAACCACATAAACGTGAAACTAAAATAAAAACCAAACAAGGATATTTAATTGTAAATTTTGACACAAAACAGCGGTCTTTAAAGAATAATCGTTCTCATTATCGGATGAAAAGCGTTTACCGTCAGCGCTCAACTACAGCAGCTTGCCGCTTGAGTCCGAGAAAGCTCTCACATAATCTTGCGTGGAGTCGTGTAGCGCCATGTATAGATACGTGTACTAGTTTATTGATAAAAATTGCTCAGTTTGTATTAATATTTCACGTTCACAGTTTGAACAGAGTTGCACATAGCATTCTGTACAAGCGAGGGTTAAAACGTTTTAAATTTTGAAATTTTACTCAAAACTAATGTTGGTTGCTAAAAGCAAACGAGCCAGGTTCGATATACGCACACTATCAAGCCAAATGAATTGCAATTCGGCTTTGTTCAAGGAACATTTTGTTTCGAATTGGGAAAAGTTTTAAAGAAAAATGGCTTTCTTGAGTGTCCAAATTTGAAAAAAATCATAAACCAAACATTTCGGTGAAACACTGTGTAGTGGTTGAAAATATTAAGTTTCTACTAAAATAAATGCAAGAGAAAAAATAAATAGGTTGTGTAGTATAAATATAAAACAAATATATGCTGAGTGTTAAAGATAATAATGCAACTTTCAGTATATTATTCGTACACCAGGTAACTTTTCAAGAGCATATAATGGACACTGATAACAAAAAACTTCCACATCAAATACGGTTTAAGCGAAAACCTTCAATGTGTTAGCTATTGAAGATTTTTTCTTAGCTTTCACACACTTAAACTTTTTTGGCTTTCAATGAGTTGGCTACTGAAGATGTTTCGGCTTCTTCAGCGTCATTGACTCGCGTTTACAAAAGTTACCTGGTTGTAAAAACATAATATTGTTTTTAAGTTGCAAAAGGAATGAGAAGATGCCATAAATGAACTAAAATGCTGCTGCAAGCTAACGCCGCGATCACAAAACGATATTGAACGAGTTACTCATCAACCAAGATTGCATCTATTTAATATTTCATTGCCGTGGCCTATGGAGTCTGCCGACTTTGAATCTTCCAGTGATTCTTTATTTTTAAGCTTGTGAATTCAAAATTTATACTGTATAAAATATTTTCCGCTAAAACTGGCTTTGTGGCGCAGTGATAGAGCGTTAAGGTTTTCAGTTAGGGTCGTCCAGCTCTGAATAACTGTTCTGATGCATGAGGAAAGGTCTGTGTGCGATATTTTAAGGTAATCCAACCAACCACCGTATTTTGAAAACTGCTAGTCATGTTAAGCAGTGGTCGGATTTGTTAAAAAAGTGACTTACCTCAGCAAGAACAAGAGAAACGTTGCTTATTTACAGATTGTTTTTACGTTTACAAGGCTAAAGATTGCAAGATCGAAATATCTTCCTAATTGGATTGCGAGATCGTAAGGTAGATTTAAACACTTACAAGCCCCGCCAGTCCTGGGGTGTTTTCCATGCTTCCCGTAGGCGGATTGTGGAAAATAGCAAAATCCAACTCAACTCTACAAAATTATTTGATACAATTTTTGAAAATTTTTCACAGTATTTTTCTGTTCCAAAAATGAGATTAAAGCCTCAATGAATAGATTTTGTAAAAATCTAAAAATTTAGGTGTGAAATGGTTTGAAGTAGTCTGGAGCTTAAATGTGGAAAAATTTATAAAATCCGTACATTCTGACGCCATGACTGGCGATGGGGTAACGGAAAACATTTTTCGTGGTTTCAACACAAAAGACTAGATTTTGTAACCGTGTCGTAGCCGAGCACGTTATTTTCCTTCCAAGGTCTTTTTCAAAAAGCATCGCTGTAGAGGGATAAAACTTTTTTGAATCTCATCATTTACTCTAAGGAGGTAGTTTACAGTCGACAAATTCTTCGTGGCGGAAGTAAAAAAAACCCCATGCTATTTGCGATTGACTCGCAAACGATTTGAAAATTAATATTTTCATCCCGCTTGTGGCTGTAAATTTAAACCGCAGATAGAAATGACGATGCATTCTTTGTTGAAGATACACAAGACTGTTCACCAGACGCAACTATAGACATTTACTGGCAGTAATAAACGGTTAAATTTACATTCCAATAGGGCTGAAATGAAGATAAAATACCATAACAACTAAATAATGTGAGTTAAAAAATATGAACGGTGTATTCATTAATAAGTAATAAAATACATTCGTGGTTGGTTATTTAATAGTAGAGACAACGTGCTACATTTGAACACAGTTTACCGAGAGCTCCAACTTCGAGTTAATGAACTGTCACAATAGTTAGTAACAAATAGTATTAAACTTGGAAAAATAGCCATTGTTTTGAACATTATTAGGATAATTCAAAAACATTTTCAACTTTGATTCGCACAGGGACACAGCAGTTTAATCCAACATCAAAAGGTGCATTGTATAACAATGGCAGAATTGTCGCGAGTGTATTGAGCGTGAAACCCAAACTCAATTTTATCATTGAATCCTAACGCAAGGTTTATGCTCTTCTAATTGAAATGGATCCAGCCCTGGTTTGCTGTCCTCCTGGCTTTGCAGAGGTTAATGGTTCATATTTAGAATGTTTCACATTCTACGAAATCTGATATGTATTTCAGTTATATCGAAGAATTTAATTGATTTGTGCCGAGTTTGAAAGTTATGATATCTGCGTTAGGTTCACGCGGACATAAGAAATATGAAATTTGAATTTTACGGCGTTTATATAATGCTAAATTTCATATATATTTACATTTACTAATGTGCTTTTTTGCTCCACCAACTCTGTTGACGTCAAAATTTTTAAATGCCAATTTAGTTCAGTTGAATCTCGAAATGCATTTGAGATAGGTTAACTCAGATACTATACACATTCTGGCAAAAGTTTGCGACATAAACTTTTATTACGCAAAAAACAGTAATATTTTTTGCCAAGAGCCTAAAATTTTAAAATTAGCGTCTGTCATTTATATATCAATTTCACTTTAGAAAAATTATGCATATGTATTCATGAAAATTTCTGGGACTGAATCAAAAACGCAAACATTGCAAAATTTGCTGTTTTGAGACATTTGCTTAAACATTTTGCAAAATTGGGTAATTTAAATTTGGCAATTGTTATCATCCGAAAAAATAAGCAAATCAGGGCTATCTATACAGCCTAGATATGCCGCACTTTGTATACTAAGTGATTCCTATTACTGTAGTGACCCGAATAAAAGGGGGACTGATATTCATTTGCCTCTTCAGAGAGTACCCTTCTGCTATTCGGTTACGGACTGTTATTTATTTTTACCCGCCCTCCGGCGCCCTTCGTTATCGATAAATATCCAGTATTGCAACTAACCGTTGAATTATACGTTTATTTGTCTTGTATCAAAAGCTTGAAGAGATAATGCAAGGTTATACTTAGCGATGTACTTTCAAAACTTCAGTACGCTTTAAAGATTCGAACTCAATTTAATTTGGTCCTGGAGTCATTTTATGCACTGCAGTTAAGGATAATTGATATTTATACACTCCAACTAGCGTTTAGGGAATCTATCCGCTTACGGACTCTTATTAGTGATACAGACTCCTGTTGATTGGGACTCAAAATGGGGACCCCTCTTATTATCCCCTCTTATTCGGGTCACTAAAGTAAATGATTTGTTTCTAAATGAAATACTATAAAACAAATACAGTTTAATTACTTTGTACGACTATTGTACACTTTCTCGACCGCAAATTTTGAATTTTTCATATTTTATGGCATTTCTTAGGCTTAGGCATGGGCTTTGGCTCAGGCTAAGGCCAATGTTTCATATTGTGGTGAGAAAATGTATATGAACCATGATTGCTTTACTTTGTAAGAATATAAATAGTTGAACACGTACCTATCACGGCCTGCTCCGCCCCCTCGTTTTGAAGATGAACCCTTTGTAACAGGGACTGATGCTAAGTTTGCCATCAGTAAATTGACCGAAGTTTTAACTTCGTCTAAATATAATGTTTCCATATCTTTGACGACAAATTTTGGCATTAAACGGCGGTCCTGAAATACAGAAACATACCAAAAAACCCGCTGTACACTTGATTCAAATGTCACTTTCAAAACTTGGTTATTTTCAATAAATTAATTATAAAACTATAAGCTTGGATTTTTCACATGGTGGCATTTATGGGCAGTGCCACAATTAACAGCCTTCCCTTGATCCACAGCCAGGCCTCACTCAGATTGACCAGACGAATGATTAGACAAAATCGTAAAAATAAAAGCAAATACTGGTCGTTTCAAAACCCTTAGAGGCTTCAATAGCATCGAATTTGTAGCCAAACGCGAGTTTTTAAGACGAAATTAAACTTAGTTTGTATTGTGAGCACGTCTCGGTAGGACGAACGAGGACTCGGTGAAGTAAACCATAAGCAATACAGTTGAAGATCGCTTCGGTTTTCCACACTGGGGTACGGTCGTAAAGTTTAGCCTTGGCCCTGTCCCTGAGTTTGAGCGGCGAGTTGCATTCATGGCCAGCCTTTAGCGACCACCCAGACTGACATTTGTATGGCCCCATATGTGCCAAAAAATTTTACTGATATTGGATATGCACATCTGTGTTCAAACACCCACGTGATCTAGGAATGGTGGTGCAGTAACGGTAACCAAATTATGATATGTAGATATGTGTGCTATACATACATGTATAACAGACCTAAAGCGGTGATCGCAGCGTTTCATTAACTTCTTTTTGTGCGAATTGTCGAATAATTTTTGACATTTTGTCATAAAATAGCTAGACTACATATGCTTTAATAGACAGATCGAAAGCTTAACTTTGTTAGCCGTAGTTGAAGAAATCCTCGCAAACGAAATGAGCTAAAAAACACACGTTTTTGTATTTATTTCAATCGAAAATTTTAGACTGGAATGATTCTGTTAGAGAAAATACGGTAAAAGCCTATTTCTGCACAGCCAAGATTCGGTTTTGCGGTTAATAGTTAAGAAAATCTTGACCACGAAGGAAGCTACGTGAGCCAGACAGCTTGTTAGTATTATCCCAAGACGAAATTTTGATTTTGGGACGTCCAAACCGCAACCCCCAAATGAAACGTCGCGAGTGAAAGGAGTTGAGAAGTCAGACGTGTTTGTTTTCAAGAACAGGATAACTTTCAGTTTTTGCAGCCTCTCAATCGATGAAACTTTGCGCTGCGAATGAACGAGCGAAAAGCCAAACGTATTTTAGTATTAAATCAGATGGTAATATGTACGTATTCTATTTTCACTTCTTCAAAGTTGCGCAACAATGAAAACTGAAGAATGGTCTTTGAAATTTTGAATCAACAGTCAAAAGCATAACAAGTGCTCTACTATTAAAAGCCAACCGTTCCACTATTTTTTACTTTAGTCATCTCAGCAACTAATTGCAACCTGCCGTCTAATTCTCTTCTAATCGCTGCTGCTTGCTCATCAGCGTTATCCAGCTGAAATAATTAAATTAATATAACATAATGAAATGGTAAAAGCTGCATGGTAATGCGAAATTCAACCAGACACTAAAACCGCAGTTTTTGTAATTCTTTCATTTTGTTATGCATTAGCTTAGTATTACGATTAGGCTTAAGCTTAGGTTTAGGTTTAGGATAAGCTTACGTTTGGGGTTTTGTTTAGGCTTGAGCATAGGGAGGAGTGATAAGTGTCCAGTACCGGTGTGATTGGCACACCGAGAATAACGTCTGAGCCAAAACACTGTCAATGGATTCCGTGTGTACTTGACGTAAAATCTTGGATTATTCTACTATCTAAAAGCTTAAACGAACTTGATTTGAGCTTACGTTAATCCAGCAGCGTTAATCTTGCTAGATTAACAAAGCTAACAGGTAGGTTTACGCTTAAACTCACTTAAAGAGGTACATATTTTTAGTTTAAGCTAAACTTATGAATTCTTAGATACACATAATTTCTGGGTTGCACTTGGTTCTTAAAGCGAAAAAAGTTTAACTTAACCATGTGTTTAACTTCAAAATATGTTAGTCTAATTCGATTTACAATTCTAGTTTAGTTCGTGCGTCCAGCCATTTTAGTGTTACTTAAAGTAGCATTCGAGCTTATTAAGCTGTAATTTAAGTTTAAGTTTTTAGAGAATATATATTTGTACCAGGGACATATACACGGGGGAATAGGGGCATACATCCCACCCAAATTTTTGGAAAAACTCGAGAAGTACTTTACAGACTGTGCTGTAGCATAACTTGCATTGATTTATAGCTGGACATATTGGCTGCTACATGTTTTTTGATTGAAAACGCTAACCTTACAGATTTAGAGTCTCACAAATACCAAGTTCAAGGAATAAACACGTTTGTCGCAGCATTTTTTAATATGAAATGCAAATTAACACTGGCGTTGCTACAATTTCATTTTAAGACAGCACAGCGGTTTTTGCTCGCAAATTTTTTGAAAACTACAAACCACAATGTTAACGCAAACCCTTAGTGCTTTCTTTGTTATCGCTTTTTTCGGGAAGAGATATATGCGAAACTCACTGCCCAAATGCACGCATAAACACCTCAACGTCAAGAAGGTTGCATTTTTCGGGTTTTCTAAGATATTGCCTATCAAGGAAGCTCACCTGCAAAGCGTTATAAATCAACTGATGTTCAAATCGTTTCACTCCGAGCACTTGCTGAAACAATTCGTAAAGCTGTTCGGGTGCCAGTATCAAATCTTGGGCAGCCTGTTGCGCCGAACGATGACGGGACGTTTTCCGCGAATCGGTATCAGAATCGGATCGATAAATTGTATCGAATTTGGTCATCCACGAATTGCGAACAGTATCTTTCGAAACGCCCTCGGCGTCGGGCAACGCTTGTAGACGCCGTTCGACGTTTCGAGCGAATACTGCCCGAAAATCTTGGGCAGAAAATCCGCCGGCGGTGACCGCTTGAGCGACGCGTTCTGACTTGAGGAAGCCTTCAACGTACGCGGTTACAGCGTTGCTGAACGCTTCGTCCGATGAAATCGCGAGTTCTCCGCGACTGAACGACGCAAAACGATCGCGGATTTTGCTCAGTTCAGATTTGGTGACTTTTGGCGACCTTTTCGGCAAATCGGTGGGTTGTTTCGCGTTGAAATGATACGCGACACACCGAGAGACAAACACGTAAATTTGAATGTTTTGCTTGTGATCTTCTTCTTCTCGTTCGGCGGCCATTCTGAAAACATTTTTGCCAAACAGAGTAGATAAATTATGTCCGCAGCCAGCGAAACAAGATGGGAGTGCTACAAAACTTAAAACACGTATACAAATTTATTTTATATGGCTTACAAGAACGGCTAAAATTTTTCAAGGGTTGCGTTACGAACAAAATTATAAACAAAATACTATTTGGTGGCGTTCGGTGGCGTGAGGCGTCATGCGGCGGCCCGCGGCTAAGTACAGCAATATCGGCGCATGTCAAATATAGCGCAATGCTTACTGTTCCTCCTCTTCTTTGGACACGGATATTTTTGGCTGTTGCGATGTCGCGGTCTCTTCTGACACTGATCGCTTATGACTTGCAACTGCGTTCGCAATCGGCGGCGGTTCGACTGAATCTGAAGGACTCACTGAGCGGCCACCACCTCCTCCTAAGCCGCTGCTCGCTTTACTACTTGGCGGTACCGAAAGCACTTCCGATGCGGCATCGTCAAACCCGGCTGCGGTTGGCGGACCTCCTCCGCGTTTTGGCGGGCCCGTGTTACTACCGCGACCCCCACCGCCAGAACTTGGCTCGTAACCGTCGTTTTCTTCTTCTTCCTCGCTACTTGACGCGCCCAGCATTGTTTTGAATGAGGTTCAGTTGAATTGAGGAAGTTCAGGCGAAAATATAGTGGTTCCGCGGCCCACAAGGCTTGCAATATGAATTACTTGAATTAAATGTTCAAATTCTGGGGTAAAAAACTGCAATTGCAGGCTGCATCAAGGATTGAAGAAGTTAGTGAGTTTGTTTAATTATGCAGCAATTTTGGGGTCAGCCAGGCTTGTAAATACAAATTGAATCTTTGAAACCTGGATGCAAATTTTTTGAGAGCACAGGTCATGTTGGATTGAAGAGGTATCCGCAGAAGTATATATAATTAGGTCACAATGTTAAATTAAGTGTGTGCCATATATCACGGCTAATTGAAATCGGGTTAACCGTTATCCATGAAGTAATAGCATAGACGCTGTTTGTTTTTTCAAATTGGAGCGTTTACATCGACCACATGTTGACTGCAATCAAGAAAATTGAACAGGTCAAAGTGCTTGACAGCTATTTTCAGATCATTCTCAATGATTTATAGGTATAATTGATATTTAATGAATAAATACGAAATAGTGTTTCTAACAACAAATGTTAACTTCAATAAAACTAAAGCCCTATTCACGCGTGCAAGTTTTTGCTGCGAGAACTTGCAGTTGCAACTTGTCCTTGCAAGTTTTGTCCAAAATGTCATTCGAAAAACTTGCAGCTGGAAATAATTCATTAAAAATCAATGGAATTTTTTAGTTCACATGCGTAAATAACCATGCAAGCTCACTAGATTTATTGCCTCATTGGCCGCTGAAAAATGCACGTTCTGCGTGCAAATTGCAGCTGCGAGTTTTCGCTGCGAAAACTTGCACGTGTGAATGGGGCTTAACTGCGGGACCTGTTTAATCTTTCTCACATATAATCCCCACGCATATGACGGATTAACGAAATTCGCTGAGGCTTTAACCTTATAGGCTTGTAGATGGAACTAAACAATTGCTCTCGTTGCCGGCATCAGATAAAGCCTAATTAAAAACTACATTGTCAAAAAAGCACAAAAAGTGACCCTACAAAACACAGCTGCGCAGACGAAAACTAGATTTTCAATGAGAATATCTTAAATTATACAACTTGACCAGTAGTATTATCTGGCATTTTTTAGATTTTATATCAGGAATATTTTCAGAAGTTAAGTTTGTTTTGATGAACTTCTCGTTGACCGTAAAACGGTTCGAATGGTATGAAACATTGTATTTTTGCAAATATTAATGTAATTCACTTGTTTAAAAATATTCACCGGTTGCATTCATGGTGTAACAGTTCGAGAATATATAAGTGAAATGATTTTATTTCCTGCGATGGGCGCTGACAATTATGCAATCAGTGAGTGCAGTTGCACCTCTCTGTTCTTTTATATAGGCATAGACATAGAGCAAAATCGCGCTTCATGACAGCCTACTGCATGATTTGCTGATATGCCTCATTTACACACCTCAAACTCACATTTTAACCTGCGCGCATAGTGTTACACTTATTTCGTTGATAATTTTCTGACACTCGGCACAAATTCCGATTCAGAAAATGCGCCTAAGCGTAAATAAAGACGTACACGATCGGAAACGGATATATGGCATTCCGGAATTAATAGAAGGCACAAAAGCGCTTTTAAAATATTCAGAATAACTTTCTGGGTCTTTGCTTAGAAATCGAAAAAATTTCTTTTATGAAATGATATCTTCCCGAAATTAAATACTTATTATATGCAAGTGATTTTAACAATATATTTTCTGGTTTCAGTAGCACAATTGATACATTAAGCGTTGTGCCGCAGAAATATCCACAACAACGCCCTTTGGGACCAATTAACTCAATAAAATGAATTCACAAAACGAATATGGGAAGACGTTCACACCATAGTAACAAAATCAGTCAAATAGCGTTAAATAAACAATTGGTATATTTTGTTTGAAGACTGACATGTTTACGAGAATTAAAAAGTTCATTAAAATACAAATTTTGTTTGGTTTCCGAACACAAATAAAAATCTTCAGTAGGCCAGGGTCGTAGCCAGGGTTCCTTTTTCAGAGGAGTCTGATATTTTGTACTCTGATTACAAGCTGTAAAAGTACTTTTTTTGAGCGTTTCCAAAAATTTTGGTCCATATCTCCTAGCCAACCTTATAAACGTTCCAGACGTTCATGTTTAGTGGAGGAGAGAATACTACGCATGCTGTAACCTTTGTCGAATTTTTGATAAGACAAACAATAAGTTTTGGGACTCATTAAAGGCGACCATCCATAACAACTTTGTTAATAATACCTTCAGAGAATAGTGCTCATGTACCCAGTTGCTAACGATACCTACAAACAAGCCAAACAATTCTGATATAGCAACGTTTGCATAAACAAAATACCATAAAAACAGTAAAAATGAGCTGATTACTTAAAATACGTAAACCAAATAACATTTTTGAACCTATTGAAATGTAATTCGTTTAACCAAACGATCCGCGCTTTATTAATCGCGTGAAAACAACGCTATTCTAAATGCTTTACGGATTTCAAGCAGCATACATTTTTCTGTAAGCGGAAAAACGGTAAAATTAATCGCTTGCGTATCAAAATGGTATAATAATGTAAATGCCTTTTAGCAATAATTATTATACAACACTATTTTTGCATCAATATAAACGCTGTTTTCAAAAATGTGAAAAGCGTTTTGTATTTTTGACACAATTAATAATCCAGTGCGTTCCTCATATGAAACTCTTCGTGTCATAAAATGTCTCTTGTTTGATCACATCACCTTTTTTATTACGATCATACGTGTGCTAATCAAGTTTATATTCCTCAGACAATGTCAGCTCCACTAGATGAAAAGCTTTAGCTTCGTTTGTAAAATTTTAAATCACCACATGCCTGATTTTTTTAACCCAACTGCCCTCAGAAAACTAAATATAATCGTAAATAGCCAGGTTGAGGTGAAACACAGGTATGTGTGCAAAAATTATTTAATGTTAATGTTGATGTAATTGTGAAATCATTTCACAATATATATTATCACCGTATATAATAAAACGTTTTCTAGCACCAAACAGCCAATTTCAATTACGACCTGTTTGGAACCAGCCCAGCATGCTAGGCAGTTCAAGCTATAACCTTTTTAGGGGAAGACAAAATTAGGTCATTTATTTAAAAACAATGTCAATTTTGAGCTCGTGTTGGTACACTTTCGAATATGAACGTATACAACAAAAACTTTAGCTTAATGCATCGCCCACAATAATTTGCGTCCAGGGTGTGGAAGTAAGAATCATCCATTTACCTTTTAATATAGTGTAACATGGTCAGAAAGGAAGTGGAAAACGAAAATTTTACACAACTAGTAAAAATAGTTGAAACTGTAAATTAGAAAGTATTAAGCATACTTATAATTCTTTTTGCTATATATAACGAAAGCAAAGCTTCGTAGTATCATAATTCCTATGATTAATGGAAATTTTACTGCACTATTTTGTTACATTTATCAAATATTATGATTGATAGAACTATTTTTCCATGAAGGTAAAATATAATATTATACGGAATCAAGGGCTTAACGGTCGGGCCCTGGAGCATTCACTCACAAATTAATTAATAACCCAATGTAGCGAGACCAAGGAAGACGACAACAATTTTTTCCCAAAGATGTCAAATAGGAGCGCGGCAGCTAAGCCAAAACCAGATTTCATTTTAGTAGACAACCAAGAATTAAAATGGGCAGAGTAGAAAAATAGAAAATCTTGCGAGCGAAGTATAAACGAGAAGCCAGGGCATTTTTTTGCACTCAACGTTTTAAATTCCAACACAAAACTATTAGCATTGGTATGTTTTAATTTTGAACCGCCATCGACACACGTTTAATTTTTCAATGAATGTTGACTGATAATCCAGACTCCCCTATTTCCGAGTATCTAAACCAGGCCTGTAGCCAGCTCACAGCCAGCTCACCTTGCTATGGGAGTAGGCTAAAAAAATTTCAGGAAGGGCATAGAAGGGTTTTCAATGACTTACAAGCAGGGTTGAAAATTTTCTAAGGGAACAAGTAAAACTTTTTCGAGGAGGGGCTGAGCTCCCTGCCCCACCCTTGGCTACGGGCCCAATCTCAACCTGTTTACAAAGTAGGTACCACTAGAAAAAGCTTACAA
The DNA here is from genome assembly GCA_030248215.1 of Enoplolaimus lenunculus. Lineage (NCBI taxonomy): Eukaryota > Metazoa > Nematoda > Enoplea > Enoplida > Thoracostomopsidae > Enoplolaimus > Enoplolaimus lenunculus. The sequence goes on along the minus strand of JASANG010004050.1, from coordinate 74,854 downwards.
AAGAAAACTCCTACAAAACGTCAAATCAGTCAAAAGCGACATACCAGACTATTAAGTTTAGGAGCGTTCACTCAACGCTAAACGAGTAAAGCATTCAATACGATATAGCAGCAAAGTCTACCTTTAGACTCAAACCCGGTATTATTAGTCTTTATATGTGTGTAACCACTAGGCATCACTGCGTTCGGCTTCGGTAATGGCATAGTTGCTAAGTAAAGAGATTAAACCTTTGAACCACGGCAGGGACGTTTTTACAAGGCGAGGGATAACAAAATAGATCCCATTTCTAAGTTTACCAAAGACAAGAAAAATGCACTTTTACATGCTTTAAAATAATCTGCTTGCATCATAAATTTAATAAATGCTTTAAAATAGCGTTATACCGTTGCGAAATGTAATTCTGGCTACGCCCCTAGCGCAGAGTGGCGCTCGACGGGTGTGACTGGTGGGTTGTTTGAGTGATATAATAAACACTGCGGTATATGTCTTTCTGTGAGGGTCAACAACACTAATTTGATTATACGGTCATGGGTCGTTGTTGAGCTTCACTGACCAAGCAAACAGTTGCGGTTGATGGTTTAAATCCGCTGTTACAGTCGACATCTGCTAATACAAAGTAAGGCATACTGACTGACTGGATGCTAAGGTATATGATCAGTAATCATTTAATGTTGGTTTCCCGCATCAAACAGTGTAGCCAAGACGATGTAAAACACATATCGTCCTTTTACACATGACTAACATAACACAGTTTATTCTTTAAAACAGTGTTCGCGTTTATCACCCCAGTAACGAAATACAAACGTATCAGCAATAAGTGGAATAAATAAAGTTTAGTTCTAAAAATAGGAATAGGAAATTTAACGTGATACGTATTTGGAAATTCGTAGATTCATCATCATTTTGCCAAAATTGGTGCCAAATAATCAGGAAAATAGAGGGCAATGAAATATTGCGTACAAGTAGAACGCTAATCGTTATATTATAGCCCTTGAGCATTATACGACATTTACAAACCTCAGTAAAAACAGGTTTTGATAAAGGCACCGAGTGGCTGTGCCGAGCGCTCGGCCGTCGGCTTCGAGCTGTTAGTACAGCCACTCGGTGCCTTTCGCGAAAACTATTGCACCTATATAATCTTTGGAATTTCGATTGTTCAACGTGGTTGCAAATTTGCAACATTAAAAGATTCCTCACAGATTTTTAAGAATGTGTTCTCTTGTTTGTAAATGAACAATCATTACAGCAGCTGGAACGCTGCCCAAAATAAGTATGCGGAGAGTTCATGCTTTAGTATTAACTAGTACACGTAGTTGCACACATGTGCAACTGGACTAAGGCTTCTCTTTACCTAGTCTTATTTGTTGCCTGGGCTCCTCATATTTAAGTGAACGAAATTAAAAAACCTGCTCTTAGAAAAACTGTAGTACATTGCAGATATATAAAACACATCCGAAACAGAAAATATTCTCAATGCATAGTCTTAATTTGCATACGTAACGCAAACAAATATCTGATTGAAACTTGGAACGCTGTCCAAAATACGTATGTGGGACGTTTTAGCTTTAATATGTAGACTATTTGTTGCCTGGGCTCCTCATATTTAAGTGACCGAAATTGAAAAAAAAACCTGCTTTTTGAAAAACTGTAGTACATTGCATATATAAAACACATCCGAAATAATAGATATTCAAAATGCATACAGTCTTAAGTTGCATACGTAATGCAAACAAAAATCTGTTGGAACCTTGGAACGCTGCCCAAAATACGTTAAAAGTCGAACTAAAAATTACTGAAATATTTAGTAAAATACCTAAGCAAACGTTGAAGTAAAACGTTTGGTCATAATACCGCTGCGATATAATATATTGACGAAAGTTACATTAAACTGCACTTCGTAACGCTTTGATTAGCATGTTGTCAGTTCAACATGCTAACGAAAAGGTCGAAAAAATCGACAGCGGAACAGACGATGATTTCAAAAGGCACAATTTATCTAAGAGGTTGAGTTAAATCTTATTCTGACTACGGTTTCTTGTCCATTATCTGGCGGCATAAATCACTTTAACGGTTAAGCAATTTTGTTCCCACTACTTGTTAAAACTGACATGCAAACATCAATGTTTTTAAAATCAAATGTTTTAAAGAATAGTGATATGTTGTCTTTGCGGCTAAAATCCAATTTATTCTTCGTTTGATTTCGCAGACAAGCGAGTCTTTTAAATTAAAAATCGTCTAAACCCTCCTGTACGTACGCGAAGCAATGACTGTTGTCTCAGAGGGCTTTTTAAAGCACGATCTTCTAAAATAAATAAGACAGGCAGATGTCAAGAGTTAAAATAGAAAAATGTTTTTCATATAATTTTACGATATAAAATGTTTCCTGTTGATTGTCATAGTAAATATTACGAATCACAAGTAAGCCAATAATGATTTCGTGGTCGGATCACACCAAGAGTGATATGTTATTTCAAGATATGAATAATTTATCCTCTCCGTAGTATACCAGAATGAAGCATAAAGATTAAGGGGATGTACAAGTTGTGTTCGCTGAAATAATAAACCAAAGTGCAAATAGTTCCCACGCCAGAACAATACAAATGCTTAACAACAAATCACCAATGTACAACGCCAAGATCCCAAATGCTGGATACCGTCATATTTATTTTCCTATTGTTTTCGTTAAGAGTAGCTGAATTGCAAGTAGCAGAACAGCGTTCAGCAATACAGTTGACGCATACACTTGTCTGATACTAACCAGCTCGAATCATTTTTTCGATCCTATATTTTACAAAATATATTTTTGCTCAACACAAAACGGGGGTGTTCGCGGGAACCCAATGAACGCCTTCTTGGATCCTCTGTTTGTATAGCTAAATTTGAAACAATTTATACGAATAATATCGAAATCTAATTAACCGCACGTTTTAAACAAACGCAAATGAATATCTGCATAACGAATTACACAGGCACATCATAATAACAATTGCGTCGCGAAAGGTGGAACCATCAACGCTGTCAAAAATTCGGTGTGGGGGCGTCGACAATAATTGTATTTGTTTATAATGGCTTGTGTGTAAATTATTACTCTTGCTGCTAGCATAAATTAATTATTGTAATATGCTTCCAAAACCGTTAGACAAGCCACGGCACCGTTGGCTTTCCCTCTGGCTATTGCCGTCATAGGGTGGAATAACCTTGATCATTTAGGGCCTGATCATATCCTAACCGCGCCTTTAGCCCGATTTATGCCACGAGGCCATAAAAGGATTGATGAAAAATGGAAAACAAAATGTATTTCGCTGATCAAAATTTTCATTTTTGAAACACCCGTCACGGCCTACTAGCTACGATCGAGCTTCTGCATTGTAGCCTTTATATAGATTTCTTTATATACCACAGGTGGAAATGGTCATCGACATGAAGTATAACCTACGACGACTGAAAATGGCAATCTGTCTCCATTCATTTATTAGCAGAGTCGGAGAGCCTAAATGCGTCGAATATTAATGTAACTTTATTGGCTGAGAACCAGAACGACATCTGCCGGAATAGCTAGTGGCCAAATTCCAACGGAATATGGACTCAATACGAATTTAACAAAAAGTGGTCTATCCTATATATCTGGACGAGCGCTGAGCTCAATGGTACCGCTTTTATGGCTGCGAGACCAACGGTTCAAAAGTTACGGCCCTCGAAATTATAGTGCAAACAGCAACATATTGGAAGGGGAAGTATCTATCATTGACATTTTCGTAAAGTATAATCTTTACCTGGTTTGTTCGTTGTACAATTTTGGTTGGTGTTTGTACATAGTTTATATAGTGAAAAGTTAAATTTTAAAGATCCATAACTGTCGAATCGGGTGCACTGCAGCCTTAAAAATGGTACCGTTGAGCTCAGCGCGTCGAAATCTATAAAATAAATTATTTTCAACCAATTCCTACGGGGTCTATATTCCGTGTCTCCGCTATATATATGTCACACGAACAAATCGGCGACATTTTTGCCTCTATAAACCTAAACTACAAGCAATTATGATAAGCTAACTCATCGAAAAGAATTTAATAGATGAATGATGCAGAATTTTTATGCAACATATTACAACAAGAAGGCCAAAAATTAGAATGTCAAAAGTACGATTCCGATTGTCATGCAATCAAAGTTGGAATCGGAAGCGGATCTCCTTGTGAATCCGAATTCTAATCGGAACCGGAATTCTGGTATATATGAGTCGAATTATGTTAGAAAATTACTGCAATTGTAGATAGTTTTATAATCAGTAGTTAAGCAGTCGCCTGTTTTCAGTTTATGGAAAAATTTAATTTACTGTCTTTAAACGAAGTAACATGCGGACAAAAAACCTATGTATCTGTGATAATTAATTGGGATATTTTCAAGATATTAAAATTCAAAGCCTAATTTCTTGTCGGTGCCTATTTAGTTACGCGTTGCAAAATTATCTCAGACGAAATAGAAAATATTCATGAAAGATGTGTTCAAACGTAAGAAGAAAACCACTAATACATATATCAGGATTTGTGATTGCATTCAAATTTTAACCCCTTCTCACATTGAGTTACCTATAGGCAGCTCAGCGCAGTGTATATACGTTAAATAATGTATATCGCGCCGTGTTTAACAATTGCAACACGTATACATAGTACTAAATCACCACAAGACGTGACAGCGCCCTCGAGCTCGAGCGTCAAGCTCCTATAGCTGAGTGGTGATGGTATACGCCTTCCACTCCAGTCACTGGAGTTCGAATCCTAGCATAAAAGTATGTCTCAGGGGAAACAGAAAATATTCATGTGAGAAAGGGTTAAATTTTTCTCAAACACAATTTCAAACCACATCAAATTAAACGTTTCGTAGGTTCAAACCTCCATATTTTAAAGTACAAAAATTGTACGAAATGAATTTCTATTCCGCGTATCTCAAAGGTTGGTTGAGAGGGTCGGCATAGAAACATCTTCGCACCCGAAGAAACGGACCCGAAATCCCAATTGTTTGGTACGCCACTGTGCGTATATCAAACAGAAAAACTCTGCGCAAGCTAATTAGGCAGCATTTCATATGAAGCAAACACACGACACACAGCCCATAAACGAAGGTTTATGTACTGCAATCAATGAGATGTATGCAATTATTTCAGCTGTATTCGCCAGCAGTTAATCATATGGAACCAAACATACGCAAAACCCCCAGAAACTCTAATTACTTCGCTCATGCTTTAGTTTGACCGGCTTCAGTAAAAATAGTATGCAACTGGCTTTATACAACCCAAATGAGCTATGGTGGTATTTCTAACTAAAAACAAACTCGTAACCAAGAATGGTTATTACAGAGGAAATTGAGATTTATATAGGAGGCAAGAACTATTTTCATAGCATAAACACAATTTCTCAGCCAAGATGGCAAAAAAGTCGGCAGAAATAGCGGCAAACCCTGTGTTCTAAGTAGCTTTTGGCTCTGTTCCAGAACAGCGATTTAGTTTGAACAGTGCTTGTCGTAGGACAGATGAGACAGGCTAAAATCAAGTGTAATTTAAATGACAAAACTAATATGAAATGAGCCCTCAGTGACAGCACGGCGTGTTGAGGGTATTTGGAAATTTAATGCGTTCGTTCTGAAGGGCAAAAATACAACATTTATTGATCCATGTTTAGGTTATAAGCGAAATGATTTCATGTTCATTTCGTTGCAATCGTTTGTAATCATGTGCGAAAATTCAGCATAAGCCAAAAACAGCACAAATACGACAACATATGTATTATACTGATTCGCATGAATCCAAATATAAAAGTGACTTAAATGCTAATACAAGTCCAGTTATTTACTTGTTAAAAGATTTTCCACAACAACAAAACTACCTCAAGAACCATACCAGCCGCGTGTTTGAAAAATTCAGAACAGAAGAATAAACTCATTTAAAATTATAAACCAAGTTTATCTATTAGCATGTACCGGTCTAAACTTTTACCAATAAATAGTCCCTCATTTCACTCTGACAACTTCTATGCAATTTCGCAAACCATATAAAAATCGAACATGTGCTTCTTTTTAACCCGCACGTGCCACGATTTTAACCTACGGAACCGAAACCAAATATATAAGCGGTCATTGATTCCCAGGTGTACCTCAACCTGAAAACCAAATAAAACCGTGACATAGACTCAAAACTGTTAGTCAAGGAGCCCCCAAAAACTCGAACGCAATACAAACTATAATAGCTTTAAGAATACGTGTGAGACGCCTTGTGCACATACGAAGTTCAACTTTAAGCTCAATAATGAAAATACCAGAACTGGGCACCAAACAGCTTAGGGTTCAGTCACCCACTGCCATGCCAGCCGGGGCGCAAAGGGACTGAAAAACGACAACGCCGCACACGGACCCACAAACCGAGTTTTAAACGAGGACGTATATATACCGGGGGCAACAAGGATAATGCATAACTCTTGTAGTTTCCGGATAGACGATTAAAAATCAATACTTTATGGCTTTACAATTTACTTGAAGGATACCAGAGGTCAAATGAATTTTGTCACTCGCTCACAAAAACACTCTTACATGAGGTTATAACCTCCTGAAATAAAATCCTGGCTACGCTTCCGATTACGCATGCATGTTCGTCACCAAAATGGTGTTTTGTGTGCGTGTATATGTGCAGTTTTATGCATGAGCCATGCACAGCGATAGCTGGGTCCCGCAAGATAAACAAAATCGGAAAACATGCATAGTGACTGTTTTTAGGTTGCGAAGCAAGACGAAGAAAAATGCTAGTAAAGTTTGTACTGGTTCAAGGAGTTCACCAACACAAAGTTTAGGTTAAAATTAATGTACAAATAGGTTAAACCAAATATAACGGTTAGTTCACGCTTCTTTTCTGTGCCAGATGATAACCTAGTGCGCTGTCGAAGTCGACCGTCAAGCTTTTCCGGGTATTCGGTTTGCGAATACTACATTGAAAATAAATATGCAATGCAGAAACAACAGAAAAATATTCATGTGAGAAAGGATTAATAATGATTAAACATTCGCATGTCTGTTTTACAACCTAATCAGAACAGTTTTCGACAATTGTGCAAATCAGCATACCATATTCTTATATCTAATGTCCAACTCTATCAAATACGCTCCATTTGTTTAATAAAAGTTTAACAATAAACGGTGGCGTGCCGTAGAATTCGGGCTGGTAGGTCCGACGCTTAAAAATCGACTGAACATTGATGTTTCAATGGAATTCGTAACTCGCTGAAAGATAGCGAAATAACGCGCCCCAACCGTATTAACATTAATAAATACGGATTGAAACAGGGCCAGAGTCTTTCTTGCGTCCCCTCGGTACTACCCTGACAAAGAACGCTGAAGTTACTCTGTTCATACGTTGAAAAATGACAATTTGCAAATTGTTAATTCGACTAAGTGCAAACATAATTAATTGCTTGAGCCTTCTGTTTCCTGATGGTTTAAGAGTAGTTGAAGCGGTTCTTTCGACAAAAGTATTTAATACATCTTGATTTGCGGAGTCATAACAGCAAGTTTCGTTCCCAAACCATGTATAACTAGGAATTCTATAGATGTGTAAGACAATTTATAAAGAATGCTGGAAACGTTTCCATAAAGAACAACTCTTGTGAAGCTATAGACAATTTTTAGCTTAGCGGTTGCGTAGATGTCTGTAGAGAGGGAAGCGGGTTCCTTCGCCTGACGTAGTTGTGGGTTTGTATGACTTGATTTTGTGCCAATTAATGCTTAAACTTTTGATACTTTTATTCAAATTCGACCCTGTTCAAAATTAACGTTGAAAATTTTTAACATAAGCAAATAATGAAAATGGCTAATTTGTGAAACAGCCAAATTTGTTTGTGGAATAATCAGGGTTTTATTATAAAAAGTTGAGTTTGAAAAATTCAAGTTGCCGAATGAAGTGGATAGAGCACATTTGTTCGACACAACCTGTTGGCATTGGTTGTGAAACATAACCTATGCCAACATGTTTGTTTTTAATTTTTGGCTACGAGCAAGGTTGTATATAATGTATGTTTGAAATTAATTTCACAAAAATCAAGTTGTATACTGCGGTATCGCTCAAATTTTAACACCAAAGTTTGGCACTGGCACCTGTTTAGAGGTTGTGCTCTGGGTGCCAACTAGGATCAGCCTCTGCGGTTTAAAGCAAAACAGTTCACAGACTCACTGCCAAAGGCTGCGTTTACCAATATTTTGTAGGTGAAATTCAACAAAGTACTAAAGACAAGTGGTAATGTTAAAATCTGACGCATTGCGATCGTTTTCAGTCCTATAACGACGTGTAAAACTCGGTGCTGGCGAAATGTGTTTTATTTTAGCAAAGAATGATTTATTTTAAGCATAGAATGCTGAAATAGCTTTCTCGCTATAAAGTCGAACGATGAGAATACTTTACGCATACACCACACGAAAACATTAATTCGTAAAAAAAACTTTTGCATTGTCTTAAAATGGTTAGCCCAATTATCCCAGATGGCTAACTAAACATTATACGCTTCCGATAGATATTCATAAACAAATGCTGTCAATTTTATTTCAATATTTAAAAATTTCGTCACACACCGCTCATGTCAACAAACACAAGACAAGAACACGCGAGCGGCAAAAACATTTTTATCAACTGCGTCAGACGTCGCTGCATCACGAAAAGGGCTCATGCACCGAAAAACTAAATAGCTAGCAAAGCGAGTGAGAAACCAAACGCAATTTTAACATTATACCGTATTATAGTACGTTTTGATTTTGAAAAGCTGGCGGCTACCCTATCCCTGTCTGTTTTTTGCTGCACCCGTGAGCTGCATAATGCTGATTGCAGTATCCCAGTCGTGTGACAAGGGTCGGTGTGCTAAAACCGTGTCTTTCCTCATGTCTGCTCCGTGAACTCAAGCAGCGTTACATGACCTACAAGACAACTAAAACCCGGCTCGGGAAATTGCTTTTTGGTTTATAGACGATATGGCTTGACATTATAGATATATATCTATATCACCATGATATATTGTCAGTATATATACCATGTATCGTAATGTACGTAGTATGATCTAGGAGCAGAGAATCATACTTGGTGCTTTTTAAGCTCTTCCAATTTTATTTAATGATGCATATTCAGTAACTGTCTTTAATGAAAAAATATGTGTTCATGCCTGAATTTAAACCAAAAGTCTACTTAAAGAACAAGCCTAAATTTCAAGGATGGCAGAAACTACAAAAGCCGCATCTGCGCAAGCTGGCGTTTCGATTGGGAACTCGAAGTACATTAATCAATGAATGAAACGACAGTTTCAATTTTGCGTGCCTATTGCAAATCATGACTTGAATCGAAACCCCAGCTTGCCACTTCTGCGCAAGCTGGCGTTTCGATTCAAGTCATGATTTGCAATATGCACGCAAAATTGAAACTGCCGTTTCATTCATTGATTAATGTATTTCAAGTTCCCAATTTAAAAATAAAAAATATAATATTAAAGCACAGTGTATTGAAACAAAAAGTAAAAGAAACTACACAAAATTTTTTCTAAACTTAGGTGCTATCAACTGTTACTGTCACAATCACAACACTGAAATCACTCACAAACAACCCGGCGAATCATTCAACATACCGGTAAGATAAAAACTTTGCCATATTCTATTGTTTACACTGCTTGAGCCTAGTGTCAGCGCATGTACACACGAAATAGAATACAGTGGTATTAGATTACATTTTGTAACCCTACGTAGATAAAACAAAGGGTAAATCTACGGAAAACCGGGCACATGAACCTGTATAGTTCGGCAACAAAATGAATTTATTAATAGCGGCAAAGATAAATTGACTTTTGTTTAATTCAGAGCGAGCCTAAAGTAAAAGTTGTGAATTGCTTTACAGTACTGTAGTCCAGTGCCGAAGCGAATAGCACGTATGCCTCTCACAAAAAAATTACGGAGTGGGTTCTCCTTGCTATGATAGAAATATTTTTCAAATTTTTTGATTAAAATTTTGCCAGGGTGGGGGACCCTTTTCGGGGTGGGCCACCGAAATGGAGGGTATGGGGGTGCCTGCTCCAGCCCTGCTGTGTAAATCTTTCGCTTTTAAAATTTTATTTGACTAAAACACTTTTTAAAATAAAGCAGTCATACCGGGGGTTGTCAAAAGCAGAATTTTACGAAAGCCAAGGGGTTTAAGGGCTAACAACAACCCACTAATTTTTGTCCAACGGTTTTTAATGAGCTGGTACACTGGGGTAAAAGCTAACAAGTTGATGCCATAAGGACTTGTAAACTCAACGAGTTTAGCTGTGGCATTGGCGGTAAAGGCAACATTTCATATTTGATTTTTGACTTGAAATTTATTGTTTTCATTTTTACGATTACTTAGCTAAACTAGACATTCCTGTATTTTGACTAAACAATCATCTGTTGTAAGCTGAAACAACACAGTTTTGCTAAAAATAGGACAAGCACAACTTTTACGTTTTAAAAATACATTACTCCCACGCTTTGTGACAATGCCGACTTGAAGCAAAGATTCCAAATTTATTTAGAGTAGGAAACTTAAAGCCAGAATCAGCGTGACCATACCAGACGAAGCAAAACAATCTGAAAGGGAACGTCAGGAATTTCACATGACTCACAAACAAAGCTGAAACTTTTACTGTTAAGAAGGTCCAAAAGTTTATCAGTGGGGCTCTGTTGCTCTCTGCATGTTCAGTGTTCACACAAACAAAACAAAAATGTTGATTATGTTTTATTTTCTAAAATTCACTAGCGTTTTACTTAATATTCACTGACTAAAAACTGTTTGTTTCTCGAGTAGAAAATTCAGACCCTAAATAAACTAATCTGTATCACAAGCGAAAATTTGCCAAAATACCACGTTTATATATACTTTGAACAAAAAAGCAGTAGACTAATGTAGGCGCACTTAGTTACTTTAGCTAATTAACCCGATCAATAGTGTCCCCGACAAACTGGCTTAATCCTATTTTCACGACCAGTTTTCCTCAGAGACAAACGTTGGCGAAAATGTTTTTAGAAAGATTGTACATGCGATAGAACACGGCTAACTACAACTATTCAACGGGAACGGGGCGTATATACCTGGGCGGGTGATACTGGTGGTATATCCCTCCCATAAATTCGAGAGATACATAAAAAGCTCATTGAACAAGCTTTAGGATAACATGATGGATTCTAGAAGTGAAAAATTTTCTCGCATCGCTACGCATGTTTCGGCAAATTTGTTACTTGCTACAATCCTGTCAATGGATTGACATAAGCGATAGCTCTTGCCAACCGCCATGAGTTCAACCGGGATTTAAAATCTGCACCGAAATTTTGCATTTCACGTATAAAATCTATATTTTGTATACACTTTTTTGCGCCCTTTGAATCAATTTTACTTTCATTTGCGTTTGCCTGTTTGTTTTTAACAAATTTGAGAACTTAAACACAAGCAGATAGTTTGCTTGGTCAAAAAGCTATTTTAGTTTACCGTACTAACCCGAATAAGAGGCAGAGAATTGTATTTATTTGGTTTCTACAAAGTGTGCCTCCTGTTACTCGGTTACGGACTGTTATTTAATATTTCTAGCCCAGACTCCCCCACTCTTTGTTTCTAATACATCCGGTACTGCAATTATCCGTTGAATTATACGTTTATCGGTTTGTATGAAAAGCTTGAGCGACAATGCAAGGTTATGCTACGGAATGTACCATCAAAACTTAAGTTTAAAGTTATTTATGCACTACAATCAGGGACAATTGACAGTTATGGACTCTAAGTAGGCTTTAGAGACTCCATCCGCGTATGGACTCTGATTAGCAATGCGGACTCCTATTGATTGGGACTCAAAATGGGGAGCCACCCTCTTGTTACCCTCTCTTATTTGGGTCAATGAAGTAATGAAATATAAGTTTGTTCAATCGTTTAAACAGAATAAAAACAAAAAATTGCTCTATACGGTGTCCCAGACCGGTTCATGTTTGCCAGGCGGAGGTTTTATCAATTCAAACTCGTCAAATAGCTTAAAGACCGAAACAGGTTAGTTGCTATTAAACTCACTTTACTAAAAAGACAGCATGTTATCTTTATCGTGTGTATACTGTGAAAAGACTCACATACGTAGCCCAAAACCTAATAATATGCTAGCCTTTCGGAGAAAAAAAACGCGAGCGCGGAACTTAACCATGGCAGTGTACCTAAAACTGACAACGAAAAATAAATGGGGATAAAATTGGATAAATTTCTGGCAACTGGAATATCGCAATGATATATCGGATTTTCCGTCCAGTGATCAGGCTTGCATTTTTTAAAACCAAAACTTTGTACCATGTGAGAGCCAATGCCTTTTAAATGTGAGAAAACTAAAATTTATTCAATAGCAAATATTTTGCTTCCCCTCTCAAAAGTAATAATAGAACAAGAAGTCTGCGCACATATAATTACTGTGAACCAGCTGTCGTCGGCTAGTTTTAAGCACACGCAAGAGCGAACACAAAATGTGTAAGCACTCGCACAAAACTCCCATGCGATGCTTCACGCTGTATAGGCATTGAGGCCCATTGGACGATTGGCGAATTCGAGGTGGCACCGTCCAGTTTCAGCCAAAACAGGAATCAAACCAAAACTTTGTGTAAAATTTAGTACTAAAATTACGTTTGGCTTCTCGTTCGCTTCGTCATTGAGTTTTCGCCCTATTAAATATCGTGTGACCTCCCTATCAGCAATAATTTCTTGATCTGTCACTGCACTGGTTATAATGCTGTTGAGAATGAGCTCCCAAAACACGCAAAAAGGCCGGGGCTGAATGTGCTGATGGCTTGTTGTTAAGCATGCAAAAGTGTATATAATAAAGATTACAGAACCATATTTTATGATTGAAATTGATCGTAAGTAGGTACATTAATAATAAACTCGCGTTAAACTCGGGAATAAAAAAATAAAATTGCATATTTTTATAGCACAGTTTCTGTCATCAAAACGACTGTATATACGCTAACACCAACAGGGATTTGAATTTCATAGAAAATGCGAGATAAAACCGAAAACTATAGAGCGAACGATTGCGTACGGAAATTGATGCATTTTAATGATAAATGTAAACTTGAAACCATGGCCTGTAAGTATTCTCTAAAATATCTTTAGCGTCTGTTAACCAGCCGGTGACATTTCATGTTGCTTTTGAATCGACAAATGGTTAAAAGAGGTATTCAGCACAATTTCTAAATTTAATATATCTTGTGACAAAGATCGGATGTGTATATGTGTCGCAGTCCGCTTGATTTGAAAACCTATTCATTATTCAACTGGACGATAGTGGCCGCACACGTTTCCGAAAAGCGGACAATGTTTTAAAATTTACCGTGGTTTTTAAGTAGTTATCAAACGAACCGTAAGTAGCGTTTTAATGTCTTTTAAATATTTGTAATATTTCGGCTCTCATAGTTTGTTAGTTTAACTCGTTTCAACCTTTTTAGCTATGCCATAACTTTATAAAATGTATTAACGGATCCAGATAGGATGCATATACCGACCAGGCATGTGTGCAGGAAACGTTCATACAAAAGGTTCACCTGAAGTTAGTCATACATTTTCTGGTTATAAATAACTCAAAAATATGAACCAAATGAACATGAGTTCAAAAAAACTGTGCGACTTGTGATGCTAAGAAATCATACACATTTGCTAAACACCTTTAAAATCTGTAAACGTTTCAAAACTCTGGTGACCTCTCTGGCCCAGAAAATGGTATTCCAGCAATTTTTTTCCAAAACACAGACTGTAGTGTTTTTAAAAAAATCAGATTAGCCATTTTCTTAACGTGCTGGATTGTAATGGGGCGGCTATACAATAGACTGTTTTGCATTAAATTCCTAGGGGTCCACATTCCGTACCTCCGCCAATATTGCCGAGTCTTTCCGTTATCCGCCCCGCCCACGTTTGCCGAAAACTGGTTGGATTTAAAATTTTTTGCATACATGAGCTTCTATCGACCTCTCCTGATCATTTTGCGCCTAAATTTATTTAAAAATTTGAAAAATTCGGTTTTTAAGGTACCAAGATCGCCCCTCGGAACGGTACCCAAAAATTGTCAAAATGTTAAACGAATTAGACATCGTTCGACGCACCTTACAGAACTGAGTTGAATGGTGTTACATTTTCCGTGATGAGACGTATGGCTAAAAAGTTATAGTCAAATAACTGATTTGGCTCCGTCCCGAATCGTTGGCAGTGTGCCAAATCAGTTATATGAGCATAATTCATTAACCAATCAAATTACGGAAAATTTAATACAATTCGACTCACCTCTGTATTTAAGCTACATCGACCGATATGTAATTTGTCAAAGTTTTTGACAAAATTTTTTTTGGGTCCCAGAGAGTACACACAAAATTAAATTGTCTTAAAATTTCAAGACTCCTACTTTCTTAAATTTCCAGGACATAAATGTCTTGTAGTTCAGATATTGATAGCCCTTCCCGGCTCAGAAATTCGTGTCTCAAAATTTTTAAAACACAAACGCCTTATATTCAAGAAATTGCCACCAAATTATAAAACTCAAATTTCTTTCTGTCAAGAAATAGTTGTGTTATATTCTAGAATTAATTTCTGATTTTAATGTATGTAACTCTTAAACTAATGTATTTGTTGAAGTCAAAATTGTCACAGAAGTGCGGCAAATCATAAGCGAAAATGTGCTGAAATTTGAGCCTCGGCATTCACTGGTTCGGTAAAGTACAACACCTATGATCAATTGGTGATAGGTGCTCGGTCTACACACATTTGAGAATACGGGCCATGGTTTTAGTGTCAATAACTATAACTTTAGCAGTCTGACGTTTGTATCCGCAGCGCAATTAATAAAAAAAGTTGATTGAAATAACCAAACCAAAGACTTCATTTTTTTGACAACAGATTTGCAAATTTCAACTATACTCGCTGTGTTTTTATTCATTTTCACCGCTTCATTATACTGCTCTGTGAACTGGCAAAATAATTGCACGTCTTCTGATATCTTTGTGATCAAGGCAGCTTAATACTAATTCTGGTAACAATTAAAATGCATGGCGAATTAGAAATTCAAACTTAGGTTCGTAACTATTGAGATTTACAGTTAAAGTGATTGTTGTACAAGTGTTGTTGAGAAAAGTTATCGGCTTTGAAGTTTTAATCCATCGTTAATTTTCTAATATTAATACTGCTCAACATTGCCACTGTATATTTCGACGATGCTACTACTAGCGGCGTAGCGTTTTCCAAAGGACTGCAATACAGTAGGTTAAGGGTTTGGATTTGTTTCTTTCTAGGCTTACGCTTATTTTTGGGATTTAGCCTTAGACTGATGTTTTGACTTATAGAATTGTACAAGAACTATGCTTATGCTACTACTACTCCATTTGCATCAAATGTTTAGGTCAACTTCATTTAAGTATATCACAAGCGAACATGCGAACGGTGACCGACAACGTTAGAAATGCGATGATACAAAAAAATAGCTCATCAATCGCAGGAGCAACACTTTGCAATTCATTTGTAACTGTATCCGGTTTATATTAGACAGCGTTATTGGGATATGCTTGTACTACTGGTACGCCTAGTTCATTCAAATAATTAGGTCAACTTCGTTTAAGTATTCCGCATGCAAACATTCCAACGGTAACCGACGACGTAAGAAACGCGACAATACAGAAAAACAGCCGATCAAAAACGCGTGCCACGTTCTGCCATTCAATTGCGTCAGTATCCGCCTTGTATTCATCGTTATATTGCTGAATAAGTAAATTTGCTCGAGAACGCAGGATTCTTTCGGCATTTTTCAATTTTTGATGTTGTTTTAACGTTTCCAGCCGGCGCTGGTTGTGTTTTGGAGTCCCAAATGACGTTTGAGTTGTTCCAAATTTGTAATTGCGGTTACGTTCGCAAGATGCAATAGAAGATCCGCAGTAAGAAGATTCACAATTGGCTGCTTGATGTCCTCGATTTTTAGTAATTGCTTCAGTGTGTTGTGGCGGTCGCAATTCTGTGGAATTGTCTGAATAATTGACGGATTCCCGGCGCGTTGACATCTTTTGATGGAGTCGCAAATGCTCCTTGTCTTTCTGCCAGGCCTTCAAATGAAAGTTAGCGGCATGGTCTTGGTTAGCGGGTCTTGTTGAGCAAAAATCAACTAAACTAGAAGTTAATGTTGGTCGTCGTGGGATTACTAGTTTTATTTCTTCAATCGCGTGCCCAGTTTTATTCAAACTATTGCTTACCTCAACCAAAGTGATTTTGTCTTTGTTTAAATCCCTACACTGGATGCATTTACCTTCCAATCTACGGCATTTTGAATCATCTGTTGGAATGACAATCTTCCGTGGTAAAGTAGCTATAGTTTCAACAGCTAGACAAGGCATGGAGCAGAAAGTTGCGATGCTCAATTCGTAGTTGCTGTTATTTCTCTTTGCAATATCGTTATAACTATTCGATCGAGCAATTTCTTTCTTCAAATTCTCTTCACTTTTATTTGCAATAACACTTTGATCAACACATTTGATCGTCATATTAATGTTGGCATCCTTCGTCACCACCACTGGTTTTGCTTTTTCCGCCCCATTTACCCGGTCGCAGATCAGAGCATCTTCTGTAGAAACTTCTTCAATTCGAGTAAGTAAACAAGGATGAGCCGAAACTACCGAGATGTTACTATGTTTCGCTGACACCATGGGTCCATTTTTCGAGTCACACCTACCCCCAATCCGGTTTCGCGAGCTAAAAATCGACGCCGGAGAACTAATTTTCCTTGCGACTCGTTGCGAAAGCGCTCGAAAGCTCATTCGGTCAGTTCTCCTCGTATCAGCTAACTGGACCCGTTTGCTTCGTTTGTCGTCGCAGTTATCGTCTTTCTTGCTGACTACAGCTGCTAAATGATCAAGTAAGAATTGAACCGAGCGAGCTACTTGACCTGCAGGATTAGTCAATGACCTGCGGGTAAGATAGTCTGAAGAGCTGAACCGAAGCAAAGGTGCTAAAATGCTGAACGTAAGCGTGTTCAACCAGTCTGGTACTTGACGCGTGCTTGACGTACTTCTGTATTGTAAATTGAGCACTATAACTGACATAAACACTGACAGTGATGATAGTGTCATGACGCACATGATGTAAATTGCTAGAAATTAAAGAGTTAATGTTATAGTGCATCGCATATAATATGCAATATTACAACCAACGTTATTGCCTTGGTATCAGAGACGTCATCAGGAATGCTGCGACTAGTTGGAAATTTGGATAATTTTTGCCGAGAAATACGCACTACAAAAGAACCAAATTAACATTTCTGGCATTTTTTCTTTTGAAATTAACATAGCGGAACCGGAATTTTTCATGCATCTTCTCCAATTCAAAATCCGGGCTGCGTGCTAGCTTTTAAATATCCACATTATGGGCACCATTAATTTGGTCAAATACTAAAACCTAATTTGGTCAAATACTAAAACCCTGTTCGCATGTGCAAGTTTTTGCCGCGATAACTTGCAGCTGCAAATTGCACGCAGAACTTGCAGCTGCTGCGCATTTTTCGAAGGAAATTTTAGACTTACCTACCAACGGAATGACATGAGAAGTTTCAGGCATATTTTCGCTATTATTAAAACTGAATACTGAGTACGCAAGTACTACAGTCAAACCCATCGTAACTTTTTCGCCACTTTCGGTTGGCAACCAAAATTGAACAAGCGTCAAAATTGATAACATTATGCACGGGCTGACTATGTTATACATATAAAACAGCGTTCGACGTCGGATTTTGAGTGTAAAAACGATTTCTGTAACGATTAAAATATACAAAATGCTTTTACATCTTTAATTGTTAATGCATGCGTTTCAACGGCTTAAGAACCAAATTAATTTCTTCAACTCGCCGCAATTACACTTATTTCTTCGCCGACAGACTCAGAATATATTAACCACGACCAATGCGTTATAGGTCACATATCACATCAACTGCACCATATAGCATCTACTGCTAACTTCTTTCGGAGAACCTCACTGAGACTTGTTTCGCCAAACACGTACAACACTATTTATGGCATATGTTGCATATTTCGAAGACACAATGCCTACTGGTTTAGATTACTGTGTACAACAAATAATGAATTAGAAATAAATACCAGGAAACTCAAGGCCTGGACAACACGGATAAAATTTGACAGCACGATTTACGCTTGTTCCGACTAATTCCCATTCGCCGTGATCTGCAAACGTATCAGTAGAAACATCCGAATCTCGAGTTGCAATATTTACCTAAAATAAAAAACTCATCTAAATTTTGTTGATGCGAACCCGTTGTTGTAAAGGAGTGATAGCGTCTTTCCTCTTTCTGTCGCAATAAAAAACATTTCAAGTCTTCCGGTTATTATGAAAAATGAAGCAAAACGTTAAATTTGCTTGAACACGAAGCGTACTGCGATTGGATTGAACTTAAATGTTTGGGACATCAAGGAGTTACGTACCCACGTCGTAACTTGTTTTCCTTTACCCCAGTTACCTACCCGGCTTGATTCCGGTTAACCACACTAATTAAACGCACAGTTGTGTGTGTTTCTTGTTTTCAGCAACCTTGCTGCCTGCTTTCTTCTTTTTCTTGGTGTTTCAGTTCTCTTGATTTCTGTTTCTTTATTTTCAATTATGTTGCTACGCAGCTGTTTGGACTAGGTGCTTGAACTATCATTTACATAGTTGCCTTTCTTTTTCAAAAATTTCTTAAATTTATGCAAGTTTAAAGCCTCATTATGCAAATTATTTCTGTTATTATTATCTAAAAATTTAGGGTATGAAAGCGCTTAAACCTTAAGGTCACTAGCGCTGTTGTCATACATTATCGAAAGGTGCTACATGCTCACTGCGCTGTGCTAGATAATGCTGCTATTTTATATTTTGATTGTTTAATAAAGTTTACATTTGATTTAGTGTTTATCATAAGGTTTGTGGCATGACAAAAACAGTGTTATTAGGTGTTACCTGCCCGCGGACTCTGGTGTTGTCCGATGTGCGGGCGCTCACTTAACACCTTAGATTCCGACCTAGTTGGAAGCACTACAAATTCGGAACACCGAGGAGGACGCTAGTCGGGTAAATAGAAATAGTATTAATGTAAGTTATTTCGAGTTTGTTTATCTTTCTTCGTTGCAAATAAATATTGTTCCAGTCTTATTTTGTTTAGGATTTCTAAAAGGTCTTGCACACAGTTCCACGCTTTATCTCAGCTTAGTGATCCAGCTGCGCGGTGGGGTTCAAACTTAGCCTCTTATATAGTATTTATTACGCACCAAGTCTTGTCGATTTCTCCAGGGATGTCCCGTGCCGTCTCATTCTTTCATTGTTTTTCCTTCGATTCTTTCCTGGTATATTTCGCTTTGGTCGACAAGCCTTTTTATTACTTATCCTAGTGCGTAGTCTAGTCACCTGCAGGCGCTAAGTTTAGGTTAAATTAGTGTACCTAAGTTTGCAGTATACGAATATGTAGCGGTGGATAAATTGGCGCTGAGTAAAAATGGTTTTTGTTTTAGCCGTTTGAACAGGGTTTTGGGTTCTGGTTAGAAAAGCATTGCTGCGTTTTAGTCTGAGAAATAAAATTCGAACCAATGAGCTGCTCTTTTACCTAAAGATTGGAGCGCGCGCAGTAAAATCGAAGGCTTAGTTGCGAGACATAATCATACTGCAAAGATTGGTTACTCGCAGCTCTATAGTTTTAACCGTTGTCGCTCAGCAAAGCGACAATAGGCATTTCTAGTAAGATTCTTAGCAGGATTCTGTGGTGAAGCTATTTTGATTTGTGTACATTTCCGGTGATTGGTGACATATGTGAACGCTTAGGCTTAAAGTACTTAGCTGGATTTCCCCATTTCAGCTGGTTACCTTTGGGCTAGGAGAAGTTACTGGTTTCTGGATATACACATATTTCGACGTGGCTTGTACCGGGGTGATTGCTGATTTTAAGGATCCTCGCGATTCCTTCTGTGTGGTGACTTTCGGACGTACCTACCTCACCCGCGAAACACGTGCTGGGTAATCTGCCAGAGGTTTCCATCATAAGTCAAAGGTTGTCGAGGGTAGGCGGCGCTAAAACTTTTAGATTAATAGTTGTAAGAGCACGGTTACGGTGGCTCAGTCTCGTTCCTGCAACAATTTTTGTTCCCCTAAAAACGTTTGAGCTCATGTTAAAATTTTGTGATCACTGGTTTGACATGCTGAAATTGTATTGTTATGCAGGCTACAACCTGATCGTTGTTGTAAAAAATTTAATATGGATGAATTTTGGGTAACGTTGATACGATAACAATGAAAAAGTCTCCTAATGAATAAACGTATGAATTTAAATCTGATGTTAATACGAAAGATAAAATTCCAAACGTAAAGCTAAAGGTTAACCTAATCCCTTAATATAACAAACACGTATATAATATGAGATGTTACTTTGTGCCTTTATTTCATGCTTTATTTGCAGCTTGTGAAAAAGTATTAATGGTCAAATGGACTCAAAGCAGTAGCAATATTTGCAAGGCTAACTTGTTTGTTAGAAAACATTTATTTTCAAGCGTTTGTTTTACGTAAAAGTCAGGTGGAACTACAACAAGGCATAGTATTTCTTTTACTTGATCAGAACTATACGACCAGGATGCGAAGTGTAACGGGCAAATTTGTTCGTCAAACGGGAACCACGATAAATCTAGAACACATGTCGCTAAAAATTTGATTGGTGGAGACCATAACAGCCGTCCGTCGTAATATATTACAACATTGACTTGAGTATAGCCTTGAGCGAAATCTGCCGCACTGAAAAATGGCATAGGTCACTTTAATCTCAGTTCGGCACGAGTTCGATAATTCATGTTTTGAAGAAAATAGTGCAGACGTATATTCCAGCGATACCGTGCATAGACATGAAAGCTTTTGCTTCGTTTTTCCCCGTTGCAATTGTAGATATTTAATAGGTTGCTGATATTCGTTTCACACACGCACTTTAAACAGAGGTCAGCATTTTAGACTTGTGTTTTATACTTTACAGCTGCATACCATAAGATTAAGCTAAACAGAATTTCTATCATCAACAGGCTGCATGCAACAACTAAATAGTGTTGGATTACAACCATGTAGGCTAAACTATATTTTCCGTAGATATAACTTCACAACCTAGATGTAGATACAGCTTGGATGCTATTACAAGGCCTATAGTTAGGTTGTTTTGAAAATACCGGCCCTTGAAACAGTTAGCTATTTATTTCACACTTAAAATGTGGTGTAAAGTCAAGAAGAACCCCATTTTCCAACTAATCATCGGCCGTAGAAGAGAATTATTACCTTATTAAAGTTTGAAACACTCTATTACTTGTTATACAGCACAATATCGGGTAACCAAATATACTTTGATGGAATAGTAAGCGTTGTGATGCCGAAGTGATCCTCCGGTTTCCACTGCATTCGCTCGTCTCGCCATTCGTGCTCGAGCCAGGCGTTTAATGATAACACTTCGTTTTTTTCTTCCTAAAAGTTTGATAATTTAGCACATGAATATTTTCAATTTCATCTCACAGCTTTAATACTTCAGCACGTGAACATTTTTAATTTTATGTCACAGTTAATTTCAAGCTAGTATTTAAACCTGGACTCTTAAATGGGAGGTGATTTAGTCACCACTCGACTACTAGGAGACCTTGACCATCAGCATGCGGGTAACTGCAAAATATTGCAGATGCGAAGAGACTTCATGAACTCTATACGTTATAAGAAATGCTTTGAACGAATAACCATATATAATATATAAACATATACCCTGGTGGATTTGCTCAAAACATAAACAGTGCACGACGACTTAGATGCAGCTATTGCGAACATGACTGTCGCTTACCATTAATTTTTTCATAAATACAAAGTTTCAGCGTTTAAATTTAAATACGTTTGTTTGAAAATTTACCTGCTTAATATTGTTCTCCGAGCACTGAGCACGTTAGTTTACCTTGTTCCAAAGTATATAGTTTGTTTCGCTTTGCAGGAAACTTACAATTTTAAATATGTTGCTCAGTGTGAGACCAAGAAAAACAACGACTGCATTCGACGCGTTAACGACGGGCCGAACGTTTCGATCGTAATTGTGCAACAAATTTGTAATCAGCAACTTTTCACCGCTTTGAGTATCGGTCAAAGTGAGTAAAATTAGCAACGTCAGGCAGAACAACAAACAATCACTTGCCATCAGCTGATATTTAAAGCTTCACACAATAGAAAAATGTGCCTGGGTCACAGGCGGATGCAATATGGAGCCCATTCAAACTATTACCCTAAACGAGAAACGGAACAAAGCCAGCATTTTCAATTAATAGTACTAAATTGCGCTGGCTTGGATTTGGGCTATTGCGGCGGTTCGTTCGAAGTTTCTCGATCTGTCACTTGCAACAATGTCACATTTTAACTGGCAATAAATAAATATAAACAGCTCAAAATGTTTATTAGTCATTAAACGTCAGTTACTCTCAAAGTAACGGGCACGTAGCCAAGGTTGAGCCAGGGTAGGTCAGCCCCCTCCCCTGAAACATTTTGACCCCTTAGAAGATTTCCAATCTTGCTTGTAAGTCAATGAAAACCGTTGAAAACCCTGCTGAAACATTTTTGCCCCTCCCCTAGCAAGGTGAGCTGGCCACGGGCCTGCAAACTAGTGAATTTTAGCCATAGAAAATAGCTGGAGTTGGCATAAGTTAAAACTGGATGATCCAAACATCTGAAGCATTAAGTGCGTAATTGAATAGCATTTGTTTTGTTTCTCAAAAGTTCTAACAAGCAGCCTCTAAAAGGATCAAAGATACGGAGTAAATAAGTCTTGCTTGGATCAGGTTTAATAATAAACAGCACCAAGACACTGAACAGGTTCCAAACACAAAGTGAAAATAAAACTTTTGCTTAAGCTTAAATCTAGACATAAATCTCAAAGCCACTGAATAAGGCTAACCAAGACATATAAGACCAACAACTTTAATCGAGTTTAGGCGTAAATCTTAAAAATCTTAGAGTCAATTTCTTATTAGAAAATTTTTTATGGAAAGTTCAAAATACTAAAATTTTACTAATTTTAAAGTTATCAAAAGCGTCTAATTTGATAATTTGAGCAAAAAACCAAAGAACACCAGAAACTAGTGTGGACTTTTTTAGCGTTTGATGCACGTAGACCTATTATAGTGGCAATAAATTTTTACCAGGTAAAATTTTAAAATTCCACAAGCAGGCAGCATACGTGCCTGACAATTCGCTACCAACTGTGTCATTAGGTGACACAATTTACACCTTTTGAGGACTATATGAAGTCTATTGTGTATAAATTAAAACCACACCTGATAGGTATATATTATGCAGAAACTTAAATCCTATGGTAATGTACAGGTATAGTAAACGTATGCAAATCGTCAATGCCAATTTGTACATGGAAGTCAAAAATATAATTGAGAAGAACCGGGGCGATCACGGCGTCAAAAACGAGGGGCATTTTCTCTGCAGATTAAAGGTTTAAGCTCTTATTTTTACGGAAATATGTAGAAAACATTTAGCATTTTAAATTCATTGCAGCTATTATAAAAATCTGAAAAAATGCCAGCTGACCGGGCAGTAGAGTTTCCGGAAATATTAAAAAATTCTGAAATAGGTACCCGAGAACAAAGTTGCGTTTAAAAGACACGGCGCTAGTGTCGCCTTAAAAATCAAAGTTTTGTTCATTTTGCTCCAAAATATTATTCTTATTGCAGTAACATACACATATTTGTGGTTGCATGCATAAACTAACGACAAAACTAAAGGCTTTTTTTATTCTTGTTTTTATAAATTGTTTAATAAATTTTGATTTTAAACTGAAAATTCAATCTAATTGAAAGCAACTGTCGTAGCAAATTTGCATCAAAAATATATTCGGTGAGAAT
The DNA here is from genome assembly GCA_030248215.1 of Enoplolaimus lenunculus. NCBI lineage: Eukaryota > Metazoa > Nematoda > Enoplea > Enoplida > Thoracostomopsidae > Enoplolaimus > Enoplolaimus lenunculus. The sequence goes on along the minus strand of JASANG010004050.1, from coordinate 50,899 downwards.
CTCTGTTAAATCTGTGTATAGATATTCAACTTTTCGAGACACTTACTGCTAATGGGTGGCCATGAGGGAAGTATATATATTTACAAAGTCTTCGCACCAATTTGCGGCGCACTACTAGAAACAATTCCATTTTACAAGAAAGGTTAAAAAACCGGTGCAATCTGCGTTTACAATACGTATCTGGTCAGTATATGCCATTTTATTAGATTTTGAGAATTTCTCGGAATCATCCACGAAATTTGCTTAGTTCCGAGTGTAAAATGGACGGAGTGTTCACCTGCATTGGCGATGTATTATGTCGCTTTTGCAGCGGAAGATCGTATTATCTTAAAGTTGTTCGACAAGGCGCTTAAGAAATGATTCACTATAATATAAGTAGACATTATTAACGCCTAAATATGCATTGTAACGGTTGGTTGTTGGTTGTTGTATTAATTGTGTGAATCACGGAATTTTATGAAAATTTGTTCTGAAAGATCCACTTAAATTAACCCCTTCTCACATTGAGTTGCCTATAGGCAACTCAGCGCAATATATATACGGTAAATAATATATATCGCACCGTGTTTAACAATTGCAACACGTATATATAGTACTACTTCACCACAAGACGTGAAAACCCCCTCGGGCTCGAGCGTCAAGCTCCTATAGCTGAGTGGTGATGGTATACGCCTCCCACCCTACTCACTGGAGTTCGAATCCTAGCATAAATGTATGTCTCAGAAGAAATAGAAAATATTCATGTGAGAAAGGGTTAAGCGAAAAACTTTCAGTTTACTATCTATAACCCCTTCTCACATTGAGTTGCCTATAGGCAACTCAGCGCAATATATATACGGTAAATAATATATATCGCACCGTGTTTAACAATTGCAACACGTATATATAGTACTAAATCACCACAAGACGTGAGAGCCCCCTCGGGCTCGAGCGTCATGCTCCTATAGCTGAGTGGTGATGATATACGCCTCCCACTCCAGTCATTGGAGTTCGAATCCTAGCATAAAAGTATGTCTCAGAAGAAATAGAAAATATTCATGTAAGAAAGGGTTAAGCGAAAAACTTTCAGTTTAGTATCTATAACCCCTTCTCACATTGAGTTGCCTATAGGCAACTCAGCGCAATATATATACGGTAAGTAATATATATCGCACCGTGTTTAACAATTGCAACACGTATATATAGTACTGAATCACCACAAGACGTGAGAGCCCCCTCGGGCTCGAGCGTCATGCTCCTATAGCTGAGTGGTGATGGTATACGCCTCCCACTCCAGTCATTGGAGTTCGAATCCTAGCATAAAAGTATGTCTCAGGGGAAATAGAAAGTATTCATGTGAGAAAGGGTTAAAGTACTGACATTCTGTTGAATTCTGGATCTTTTTGGGTATTTTCAAACTTATGTGATTTTGCGAAATCAATGTGAAATGGTAAAATCATATCGAGTGAGAAAGAAATAACAAAATAATATTTTTGTTTGAATATTTTCATGTTGCTGCTGCAGTTACTTGGAAAAAATGAATTGTGACGGTTATTTGGTTTTATTAGTGTACTCTTTTGTGTTACCCGCAAATTTGCCAATCATTCCTGATCTATCTTGCTTGTTGCTGTGCCTTAAAAGAGTCAACCTAACCTTGTAAGTGTAACGTTTATTATACGTATGCTAGGTTGAGATTAAGTTGACTACTTTCATTTTGGAGGTCGTACTGAGGAAAGATAATTTCAAGCCCCGGTGCAATCAGTAACCGACAAATTTACGTAGGAAAATTAAGCACACTTAAAACAAACAAACAAACAAACAAACAAACAAACAAACAAGAGTATCAATTTGTCACATACTTAACTCACAGCTGATATCTCTACAAGGGTGAGGAAGTGTAACGATTGGTTGTTGGTTGTATTAATAGTGTGAATCACGAAAATTTATGAAAATTTGCTCTGAAAGATTCCCTTAAAATAAAGTACTGACATTCTGTTGAATTTTGGAAGTTTTTTGGGCATTTTCGAACTTATGTGGTTTTGCGAAATGAATGGGGAATGGTAAAATCATATCGAGGGAGAAAGAAATAACAAAATGATATTTTTGTTTGAATGTTTTTATGTTGCTGCTGCACTTACTTGGAAAAACGGATTGTGACGGTTATTTGGTTTCATCTGTGTACTCGTTCGTGTTAACCGTAAATTTGCCAATCATTCCTTGGCTATCCAGCTTGTTGTTGTGCCTTAACAAAGTCAACCTAACGTCGTACGTGTTACTTTTATTATACGTAAACTAGGTTGAGATTAAGTTGACTAGTTACACTATCATGTCGTAAAAATACATGAGTGGACCAATATTTGTTTTCACTTTGCAATTTGGAGTAAAAGTCTCCAATTCATTAAATCCATAACGTTCATAAGATTCAAACCTCTTGCGCTTATATTAGTCCAGAGTTAAGAATTATTGCGAGTGTTTCTATTTATGCGACGGCATGGAGGCCGTCTCTATGGCCGAGTGGTACGGTGGTCTTTGGTGCCGGGGGTATCTAGTTAGATGGAGGTGTTGAGCAAGTATCTTCCACCTGGTTAACTAGAGATTGTGAATAGTTCGTCATTTCTTTGGCTTATCCAAGTCACCAACTTCGTGCTTGAGTCCGCTTTTCAACGACGCTATTTCGCTCTGGTTCTATAATGAAGTCGTTTTCCTCTTTTAGTCCCCCAAACACAATATTAAAAACACACAGTAAAGCACCGATACAAGTGATATGCTTAACTGCGAATTCCTGTTTGATGGTTTCCGCATGTCCAACTACTATGAATTAAACTGCCAATTCATTAGGCCACTAGCTCACACCGTACAAATACCACTGTAAACGCAACGTGACAACTAAATCCCGAAACGCTGTGGAACTTTCCCCAAAATACCGTGCAAAATCCCAGAAGTCTCCCAGAAAACAAGCCAAAACTAGCCCCGCTAGAATTAACTAACCCCAGAAAACTCCAATAAACTCCCCAGAAAACCCCGTTAACACTTCTCCGGTTATCCCGAACTCCCCTGGTAATGCCCGCAGGCTCCGCACACTACAGCGCTTAGATTACCAAAACTCTTAACGGCGGTACACCGTATGCTCACATTGAGCTACCGTGACTCCGTGTCAATTGAATTCCTGCTTAAGTCCACTCGCAAACCTATATTATACACCAAGGACCTATTTGCGATCCGCGGACGCCCATTTGTGGTCGTCCTAAAACGTCCTAACGGCTCGGCGGAAAGCAGTAAAAATTGAGATTTGTGGAATATATAGAAATTTGATTCTAGCGGTATAACTTTTAATGATACTGAGAAGGCTCAAGCGGAGAAAAGTGTGCCATCTTTCGCGGACCCTGGAAACTCGTATCTACCCTATTGTGGGTGTAAACTCGATTGGTAGACTCGAACTAATAAAACCCACAGCCGGCTTCCATGCGAATAATAGGCTCACACAGGCGACTAATGCAACAGAAACTTGTAGAGCACACAAATGAATGTAGCAGATGATACCAGTTAGGTATTCAAACTTAACAAACTGTCGCATTACATCGAATGCAATAAATGTGCTGAATTTCAAACCTCACCATTCCCTGGTTGGAAATCACAAGACCTATCACGAGCCAGAAGCGCGAAAAGATCCTAAATTCTGGGGCAACAGAGTCCTACCTAGGAGAATTCAAGCTTTGAGTACTCGAATTTACGATAGAAATATGGATTTTCAACATATTAGTTTTATCGAAATTGCGGTGCGTCGCGAGACACCAAAATATGCACCAGAGACAGCAAGCATAGCACACTGCGGAATATTCACCCCAGAACAATGATGTTTGCATTATGAAGACAAACACAGATCACCAATGCTGCATCTTCACGATATGACAATGTCTACATTCTCAAAATAGTGCAACAACTTCGTGATCTACCGAAGCTATAAAGTTTTAATGAGATATGACTGCAACAACACGACCGCGTTAATACAAAATTTCTAAACAAGAAAACGTTATTTTCTGAGTTCAACATTTTATGGTGCGAAACATTACTGTAGTTGTGCGTTGTGTTTCATCTATAAACCTATTGAATTATTCCAGACTTTTACTGAATATATGCGTTTCCTCGCTAGCTACTGCAGACGCTAGCAGTGACTCATTCAATTCATTTTTACTTGTTTAATCACTGTTTCATTTTGGTTGTCTGGATCCTAAATCAGCTCGTATCTTAAGTGTGTGCAGCGCGTGTATTGCGTTTGATCTACCGTGCTATTGTAAGGAGTTCAAATCTGCGGCTGCTGCATGTCGATTGTTTAAGGATGTTTTACCGGTGGCGATGTCCAAGATATGTATCTCGGTCGTTTTTCAGAAATTTTCCGTTTTCAGTGAGCAGGTTTTCTAACTTCCTAATTAGGGATGTGCCGATTAATCCGCAGCGATCATTAGCGGCGCTTTCCGTGATTATAGGCACTGCAAAAAATTTGCCCATTCTTTGTGGTTACTTTGTGTACATAACAGTGAGTTGGAATTTTATCGATTTCTCTGAGTTCATCACGCGCCTGATCAGGGAAACTTCTCGCGTTTGTGTTTGAAAATAATTGAAATAAACACAACAGGTCTCATAAACCTACAATCTTTTATGGTTATTAGGGTTAAAGTTCTTGCACTTACGTTGATGTAGCAACTTTATCCTGTGATAAGTTGGGCACGCTAGGATACTATGGTTTTTTAGTTCTGAATGCTCAGCAGCTATGAGAACCTCACATTTTACACATGTATCATGGTTCTCCCATATTTTTACTGCTGAGCATGAGGTTATTACTTGTCTCCATGCATACGCATGTCACATACTATTCATGCTTTAAGCATCGAGTGTGGGTTTACGCGGTGTAGCTGTGTATGTGCATAGTGTGTAATGTTAAGACGCATGCATACACCTGCGCATATGCGCTTGACTCGCGAGCGACAGGTCCGAGGTTCGCTTCCCGGTGTGGCCGTATGTTTCGGAGAAATTCAGGGGAAAACTATGTATATTCGCAGTACTTCGGGGAAAGGGGTCGTTCCGACCGTGCAGTTCTGACATGTATGTCCCACCGATATGGGCGTTGTAAATTGCAGGCCCATAGATTCGGAGAAGTTTGGATCCGCGTATGTCGTTCCAACAATTAATAGTACGTTTCATATGTACAGTGGAATTGAAATTATGCATATTTTAGTGTTTACAACCGATAGTTATACGTATTGTAAACTTGCAAAGAAACAGGATGCGTGAAATCGTACATCTTCAAGCAGGACAGTGTGGCAACCAAATCGGTGCAAAGGTACGGTTCTAGATTTTTTTATATGTACGTATGTACTTGCGAAGCTGATACGCAAATGCTGTTGGACGTTGAAGTAGGTACAAACAAGACAATTTTGAATGAACTTGATCTGGTACGTACGTATAATATTTTCTCTTTACATAATGGACGTATAAGAATGGACATAGTGCTGGGGTGCAGAAACATACGTACGATGACATCCATTACATTATACGTATTTTGTTTGCATATCGAAAAGTTCGAGAAATTTTAATCACGTACGTTTTCCTTTCAGTTTTGGGAAGTGATCAGTGATGAGCACGGTATTGATCCTACTGGCTCGTATTCGGGCGAGTCTGATTTACAATTGGAACGAATAAATGTTTATTACAATGAGGCGTCAGGTGGAAAATATGTTCCGCGAGCGATTCTTGTTGATCTTGAACCTGGCACAATGGATTCGGTTCGTTCGGGACCGTTTGGACAGATATTTCGGCCAGATAATTTTGTATTTGGTATGTTCTTATACGATTGTTATTGGTTCAGCGCAATGCACTGCAAGTGTTCAATGTTTATCATATCGGCGTCGAAGATGAGTATATATTTTTGATTAAACATTGATGTGTATCGCAAAACTTGAAGATGATAACTGAAAATTTGTTTATACCATTTTTGGCTAGTTGCCTAAAAACCCAACAGTAATTCGATGATGAAACTTTTCAATTTCTGGTTCCTGCAAAGAAATCAATTCCTGTTCTTGTTCCGGCAAAAGTGAGTTCCAGTTGGAACCATGAAACCTTGATATACACACACAGCTGATAATGCGCTTACGGGTTTTTTGTCAAGTTTGGTAAAAAGCAGGGTGCAACCGGAATTCCGGTTCCGGCATTTTTTCACCTTCCGGTTCCGGTAAATTTTTACCAGATTTAAAAATTCCGGTGTTATAATTTGGCCGTTTTCTTAACTTTGATAATTTTTAAGAATCTCTTTTGAAAGGCACTTGTACTCCGAATATAAGCCATTGATGGTGGATTTCACTTCAGTCGATGATGAAAATCTGAAATACAACAAATAAAATAAATACCTATGTTCGACTAAGGTTATTTCACAAATAATAGAGCAAAAAATAAGATTAAAATGAAATTTTTGGTGAAATGCATTTTTCACTTTCCGGTTCCGTTTCCGGTTGCACCCTGGTAAAAAGTGCAATAGTAATTAGGAGATGAAAATTATTTCAGATTCCGGCCGGCAAAAACTTGTATCTGTATTCGGTATAAACCTATCGGATACCGAATATTTACGGTTCTGGTGCCGGAATATCATAAAACTGCTTTTATAAGTGATCGTTGTAAGCATGTGAGATATGCTTCTTGTCCTGGTGCACATTCAATATAGTGCAGTTCATTGTACGTATGTATGCTAGCCGGCAGCATACGGTCGACACATATGGTTGACGAAAAATGCAGTTGGAGAGAAGGGTTGCGTGGCGCAAGTGGTAACAGCGTCTGGCTGACGCGCAGAAGGTCGCTAGTTCGAAACCACCCGTATCCCGCTTTTCCAGCTGCTTAGTAAAAAGGTTTGAAGTCCCGGTTCCTACCCAGACTGACAACCATCTTTAAAATCTTGCTGCGATTACATTTGTGGGCAAGCCAAGAAGTTCAAGTTTTGATACGTTTTCAGCTACGTTTAACCTTATGTAAAAAGCGTGAGTTAAACACATTTTTGCATTAAATAATTACAGTTTATCCGCAACAATTACCTATCAACTTTATAACAGACGAAAACCTTGAGCACGCTAAACCGGCCCCGGTAAAAATCTTGGTCCCAGGACATCTAATATATAAAGTTATAGGACAAAGTGGCGCTGGTAACAACTGGGCAAAAGGCCACTACACGGAAGGTGCTGAATTGGTTGATGCTGTTTTGGACGTTGTTCGCAAAGAAGCTGAATCCTGTGACTGTCTGCAAGGGTTTCAGCTTACGCATTCGCTTGGCGGAGGCACTGGTTCTGGCATGGGAACACTGCTGATATCAAAGATTCGCGAGGAGTACCCGGATCGGATCATGAATACGTTTTCTGTAGTTCCATCTCCTAAGGTAAACTCACATTTAGATTAAGTAATACATACGGATGTGAATCATAGTGCAACTCGGAATCGGTATTTTGAAATTTTAATTTTAATCTTTTGTGTTGTTATACGGTACACAAAATTCTGTGTTATTTATATGTTATATATTGCTTTTAATGAGTTAACTTGTTAATTATTAATTGTAGTTTAAGCTTTACAGAACCAAAAACCTTCGCTAATTTGTGTATACGACCTGTTTGCAAATTGTTGCCAGCCAACAGACACCCCACATCAACATTGTAGTTGTCGATATATACTAATTATCCATACGGCCACAAAATTTGAAGTTCCGATTACAATTCCGGTATAAATCTGCTGGTACGATCCCGATTTCGGTATGCGTAATACAGTTTTCCTTTGCACCCGTATGTAAATAAATGCACATACACTGCTACCAGCGAATAATAGTCTGCAAAGCAAAACATAACGAAAGTACAAACAAAACAATTTTTTTTGTTCCGATCATACATTCAATCGAAATCGGAAACGCATTTACGTTTTAATTTCATATTTTTCCGTGCATTAAGGGTTGTGCAATACTTTTGTTGATGCCCGGTGCCGTCTTGTGTTATCACTAAATCGAATGTGCAGCTGAAGAAATTTAACACACATATTGTTAGAACAAATCGTAAAGCAGCGAAATTGGCAGTATCGTAAACGTTTTAACATGTATTGTATATATGGAGTATCGCTACTTCTGTTCAGGTTTCTGATACTGTTGTTGAACCATATAACGCTACACTGTCAGTGCACCAGTTGGTAGAAAATACAGATGAAACGTTTTGCATCGACAACGAGGCTCTGTATGATATCTGCTTTCGCACACTGAAGCTTACTACCCCGACGTATGGAGATCTTAATCATCTTGGTGAGACTAACACTTATTAGTTAATTGTGCTCGTTGAGAGTTCTAATTGTGAACGACACGAAACAAAACCGCTGCTAAAACCAATGGATGCTAATTTGTGTATACAAGCCTGATTTGAAACACGTATATACTGACGTAATACGTGTATACGTGCTTTTGGCAATCTAAAAAATCTTGTTGCGATAATTTTTAGTGTCTGCCACAATGTCTGGTGTTACAACATGTTTGCGCTTTCCTGGGCAGTTGAATTCTGATCTTCGGAAACTTGCTGTTAACATGGTTCCATTTCCACGACTTCACTTTTTCATGCCTGGATTTGCTCCGTTGACGTCGAGAGGTAAGCGTAGTTGGTGTAATAACTATGTTTGCGCTTAAATGAAGTGTTCCTTGCTTTTGCACTTACCAACGTCTTTTACCACAAATTCTCGTTTCTATGTATCTGGTTTAAGGTAGTCAGCAGTATCGCGCACTAACTGTGCCAGAACTCACGCAGCAAATGTTTGATGCAAAGAATATGATGGCTGCATGTGATCCACGCCACGGGCGCTATCTTACTGTTGGTGCAATTTTCCGAGGACGCATGTCAATGAAGGTTAGCAAATGACCTGCTATCTGGTTTGTCGCCCTATACGTATAATTTGAACACAAGTTTCACTATAGAGAACTCTTTTCTTAAGCTCCAGATTGCAAACTAAACCATTCGCGAAGCGTTTTATGTTTTGTGCTCGGGGGTCGAAAGGTGGCAGGGTGGATGTCCGTCCGTCCGAAAACAATCTCAAGAACTGCTGAACCGATATTAACCAATTATCCTTAAGCCGTTTATTAGCTATAGGCTAATTTGTATAATTAATTAAGCCTAAATTAGGACTTTCTACATTATTTCACTAATTATTACAGTTAGAAGCAATCTAGTTTCAGCAATAAAGGGTTTGCGGGTGCGACGAATCTGAATAAATTGTCTACAAACCTTCAAAATGGATAATTGAACAGGAAACTAATAGCTAATTTGGATATTAGAATAATTGATAAGTTTAAATTAAAAGTATTTGCAATATTTCACTGATTATTAGGGTCACGAGCAATCTAAGTTCAGCAATAAAGGGTTTTTGGGCGCGAGGAATCTTCCTATGTTTGCCGCTGAAATGTTTGTGGCAGGATTCCTGCCGCTCTAGCGTACGGACTAGACGCATATTTCGAATAAACACGATTTTACAGTCTAAGATGAATTTTTAGCTAATAACTAATTTGCATAATTGCTTAAGTGTGCTCGAGCTTCGCTCAATACATGTAGTCCCACTACGACTGGTGTTTGTACTGTTCTGTGACAACTTATTCTATTCTTTGAAAATGCGTATATTTGAACTAAAAATGATGCGGATAATTCAGGAAGTGGACGAGCAGATGCTGAACGTTCAAAACAAGAATTCATCATACTTCGTTGAATGGATTCCAAATAACGTGAAAACCGCAGTGTGTGATATTCCACCACGGGGTCTGAAAATGTCAGCGACATTTATTGGGAATTCAACTGCTATTCAAGAACTATTCAAGCGGATCTCAGAACAGTTTACCGGTAAATATATTACTGATGTACGGATTTTTATTCCTAAGATGTGCCGCTGTCGATTCCATGGTTAATACCTGATGCTTAAAGGACAGATAGGATACAATATTACCTCATTATAAATGCGAATACTGTTTTAAATCTCATATAAAACGAAATTCTTTAAGACCAGAAAGTATTGTGCCTTTAACAATACCTCCCGATCTGTTGTATTTTCAGCCATGTTTCGCCGAAAAGCATTTTTGCACTGGTACACAGGTGAAGGTATGGATGAGATGGAATTTACGGAAGCTGAATCAAACATGAATGATTTGGTAAGCATAGCAAGTCAACTTTTCCTTTATCTGCTTTTTAGAGATAATTGGTCATTAGTGCAAACGGGATCGTTCACGCGCCGTTGAACCACAAGCATGAGTGTACTAATAATTGTAATGTTGCTGTTACTACAGGTGTCTGAGTATCAACAATATCAAGATGCAACCGCTGAAGATGAAGGAGAGTATGAAGATGAAGAGCAAGCATATCCCGAAGAGGAATAGATTTTTGATTTGTACTTGTTTCGTTTTACTTTAAATTTTTTTGTACGCGGCTTATGTGCTAATATTTTAGTTAGTATTTGCGTGGGGTGCAGCTCGGTCACGTTTTGCCACGTATATATTGGGCAATATTTTGTCTGCGTTGTAACCCAATGTGATATTCCAAAAACTGGTTGTTTGCTAACATCATGTAACGGCAACCTTTTGTCTGTGAATATCATATGCTGTTCCCAACATTGTCTATCAATATCATATGATCATTTTAAAAATGTCAGTTACATAACTAGGTTTGCGTATGGGGGAATACCATATGATATTGCGAGACTGTAGTAACGATTGGCAAATTTTTGCGGAAATTAATATTTTGGTGGGAAAATTCAAATTTTGGCGGGAGCATCATATGATACACTTAAACTGTATAGTAGAATATCATGATATTCCAGTTCCGTCTTACTGTATATCATATATATATGCTGTTAATTTGGAATATATAATTCATGTTGATGGCGAATCAACATGTGACAAAACGTGACCCGACTGCCCCAGGTATAACGCGAACCTAAGCCATGTGAAGATCAGGGGCGCAACGTTTTTCTGTGTGACTAGAAAAGAGTAAGCTTAATGAGTGATTCATGTTATAACCAAGGCAAATCTGTGGGTGCTAAAAAATTGGGAAGTCGAACGGCAGATGCACAGATGTGCTTTAAATACGAAATACAGGCCTGCAAAACGTTTCCGACCCACAACCACAGCAATTATACCTTGTATACCATATTATTTTGAAGAACAAAACTACATGCTCATTCTTATACTTAGGCTTAGGAATATGCTTATTAATACTGCTCCACCCGTGTTCTTTACATTGGTCATGCGTTCTGTGATCAAGTTATTGGAATCATCCTTATGGTCTGAACTGGAATAAAATTAATGCGTGTTAATGTTGAGCGAAATTTGTGATGAGTCGATTGTTCAGTTCATTTTGTCAGCTTTGGAATGTCAGCTAGGGCCAAGGATGGGCGGTCTAGATAAAACTCGAAATGAGACCCGACAATCGAGGCCGTTCAGAAAAAATCGGTCAATTTTTGGCATTACGGAAAAAGATTTGAATTTTAACAGTAAATGTTTCTTTTTTAAAGGTTTTTGAACCATGAAAATTCAGATTTACAGCGAAATTTTATTCAGCAGACATTCATCAATACAGCTATACTACAATTCATGTATGCACCCGTGTCATGATGCTAATGGATGTTCAGGGGTGTCATTGCGAAATACCACTGAATATCATGATAAATGCAAAACTGTTTGTACACACGAATAAGGCGTCATATTGTGCAGCTTTATGTATTTCGGAAGGTGAAAAATACAGGAGCCGGTGATGCGCATGTTACTTTTTAAGAAATGTAATAATTTTTACGTCATTTCGAGCAATTACAGCATGCAACCGGAGGTAAAAAATACCGGAGCCGGAGGTTAACGAAACTTTCCGGAGCCGGAAGTGAGGCGAAATTAGGTAGTAAAAATAATTTTTAAATAGATAATTTTAGCCAATATCTGTAATATGGTGTTAAGTTATTTGGTTTTACGCTAATTTTCTGCGAAATTCCTGAAATTCTTTCCTAAACAGATAAATTTTGCAAACTTATGCAAAATTTTACTACCGAAATTGCCGTAACCTCCGGCAAAAATTCTACCGGAGCCGGAGGCCGATTTTCTGCTGGAGCCGGAGGCGAATTTTCTGCAGGAGCCGGAGGCAGATTTTCTGCTGGAGCCGGAGGCAGACCTCCGGTTGTACCCTGGCGTCCAGGTTTCTGGTGAGTATAAAAGAGTAGGTAATTTGCTGTTACGCCCCTTAAAGTAACATTGGCCACGAAACTTGTCGGAGCTAGAGGTGAAGAGAAATTACGTATTAAAAATGATGGTTAATTAGTTAAATTTTAGCCAATATCTGCAGTATGCTGTTATTTGGTTTTACGCTAATTTTGTGAGAAAGTTCCGAAATTTTTTCCTACAATTTTTCGCTGGAAAAAACCAGAAAACAGGACAAGTACGTTTCGTACAAATGGGCAAACGGGACAGCTGCAAATTTACGCTGGGAAAATGCGTCAGGAATGTTTCGGGCAAATGTGAACAGGGGACAGCTGCAAATTTTCCGGTACACGTTTGCAGGGATGCGCGGTCTCGGGATTTGGCCGGTCTCGGTCTCGCTTTTTTCTGTCTCGGTGTTTTTCGAGTCAAATTTGACTCACTGAACGATTCAGTGAATCGAATTTGACTCCGGCGGAGTCGAATTTTTGACTCAGTTTGTGTAGTCAGGAAAAGCATATTTCGGAGAGTCAATTTGACGCACCATTTTTTGCAGCGTATAGTGGTTTTTCATCCCGGGCAATCCGAATAGACTGGAGAATATTTGGCCCATGTATAGAACAGGGCAGGATGGTTTTCCGGAGGGGCTATTAAATAGAGTCAGTTTAAGCTTGAGACTAATTTTTTGCTTAGGCATAGGCTCATCCATACGCTTAGGCTTCGGAATATGCTTATACTACTGTTCCAGCTCTGTTCAATACATGGGTCGAATATTTCAAAATACTATACCTAGTGACCCGAATAAGAGGGAGGATGATATTTATTTGACCTCTCCAGAGGGTACCCCCCTTGTTATTCGATTACGGGCTGTTATTTATTTTTAACCCGCCCTCCGTCGCCCTTCGTTACTGATATATATCCGGTACTGCAATTATCCGTTCGAATTAAAACGTATATTTGTCTTGTGTCAATAGCTTGAGCAATAATACAGGGTTATACTTAGGAATGTACTCTTAAAATTTAAGTATATACGCTTTAAAGTTTCGAACTCAAATTATTTCGTCCTGGACTCATTTATGCGCTACAGTTAGGGTTAATTGACATTTTTTCGGGTCAATACAGTAGCGTAGACATTATAAACGCGGATGACCCATGTTTTAAACGTTGACTCACCATTTTTTGCAGTGTTGCTTTAATTAGGGTTGTACCAAAGGTCTTTTGAGACAGTGGGATTTGTCCCCAGCTTTTTACAGGAAAACCAGAAATCAATACGTTTTGTTGAGATCGATTTTATCGAGAGTGCTGCCGTCCACTACACTCTTCCACTTGGAAGAATTCTAAGCAGCAATTGCCCAGCACTAAGCTATCTAAGAGTAGCAAACGCGGCTCCCTCGCACTATCGGTGTCGTGTGGGAAACGGGACGCCATAAAGGTAACATGGGTCCCATTGTAGTACGTACAAAACATTTTCCAGGTTGCCACAGTTAAACGTGAACCCCACATTAACCGCTTGGCCCGTGTCAGTTTAAGAGGCGTCCAGGTATCTGGTGGATACATAACAGAGTAGGTTTAGATTCTAGATATTTTTTGCTTAAGCTTAGGAATACGCTTAATCTACTGTTACGGACCTTAAAGTAACATTGGCCAACGGCTTTATAGCTTGTACATTCGACATCTTTGGGTTAGGGTGCGGAATTGTATTTATCGCTCATACTTGCCCAACACGATAGTAATTTAATTGTAGAAATCGTATAGATTCTTGAACAAGGACACTACACCATAAAGTTCCATTATGCCTTTATCTCAAAGTACGTACTTAACACCTCAATAGTTTAAGCTATGCTAAGTGATGAGACGGACACTTCCTCACAATTTACCGGACTTTCTTTCTTTAGTTCTTTTATTAGATTACTAATTTTTTTATTCTTAGTTGTCCCAAAGTTACAGATAAACTTAATGAAGTCCAGCACTTTTACAAAATACGTATAACTTCATCACCAAAATTTCCGGATCAAAATATGCTATCGGAGTCGGAGGTCGATCTTCTGTCTGAGGTAGAGTTCCAGTTGTATCCTAAACTTTGAAACTAATACATTAAAAGTCAATTAAATTACTTTATAAAATCAACAAATAAACATTATAAAACAATCATTTGTGGCTCTTGATATAAAGCAAGAGAATAATATATAAAGTGATGTGCACTACTCTCGCAATTTTACGTGTTGACGGATATAAACGAAGCATTTTTTACAATCAACATCATGAACTTTGTAAGCCGATAAATAAATCCCGCATAGTCACGCACGAAAGCTTCGGGCCTTCATTATCTAGCGCAAAATAATTTAAAAGCACACAACACTCATCTAAAAGAGGAATGTATACAAATCGAAAACAAAATGTGATACATGCTCACTTAGATTGCTACAATCTGCGAGATATAACTTTAAAACCGTTTTTGTATCAAAGACAAGTTAATGATAAAACATAAACACAAAAAAGACAAAACCAACTTAGACATTGTATTGATTTGCCAAAAGCTGTGTAGTGCCTCACAGTCAGGGATTTTTTTCAAAAGTCCGAGGTGTGCAAAAGAGTGTGCATTTTCAAATTCAAGTGTGCATTTTCGGCTCAAACGGTGCATTTTCAATTTTTTTAAAAACAAGCACTTAGAGCAGCAAAAAATATGTAAATTTTGCCACCTTGCATAAAAAAATTTTCTCTAATATTTAAACACATTTAATAATTCCCTCATTTTTGACAAACTGGTCTAGTTTATAATTCACATCTCATATATAATCGATGGCACCACTATATCGACTATCTAGCTTGATTTTGGACAATGTTTTAGCTAGGGTGAAACATGCCTATATACTTTACTTATTCATCGTGTGCGGACAATTCATATAATAGAGGCTACTCATTTATAATGTAAGTATTAAGTATAGTTGGCGACAAAAATTACCGTATTTTGAATGTTGAAAATTGACCCATAAATATTGTGTTCTGCGCGCGCCGAAGGAGCGAAAATTTTCAATATTTGTAAATGAAATATCAAAAATTTCGACTGAAAATTAATCGTGTATTGCCCGAGAGACCTGTGCATTTGACTGTGCATTTTCAAAAATAGGTGTGCATTTTCGGCGAAAGGTGTGCAAATGCACCGTAAAATGCACGAAAAAAAAAACTCTGCTCACAGTTTGAAAACCTATTTCTAGCAGGTCAAACGAGCCATGCGCAATTGAATGTTTCCTGGATATACAGTCACGGGCAGAACAAGGTGCACAGCAATCGGAATTGCTTTTTCGGTAACGATTAATCGCGACTGACTCGTCTTTGCTATGAACAAGTCGCGTCTATAAATGCGATCGCTGTCGCCCCTCAAACCGCGGTTGTGCCCGCGTATGCATACAATTGAAAAATTTACTGCTAGTTTCAAGTTGCGTTTGCAAGCGATTACGTTCAAGAAACTAGCAATCGCGACCAGAGGCACTGTTTGAAACGCAATCACGATTGCAATCAGTTCTCTGTTCCATATTTTGTTATATTTACAATTTTTGCTATTTGTACGAAATCTCGCTTATCCCGGTTTCATATTATTATGTAACACTGTGGAAAAAAGCGTTTTTGCATTAACTTATGATAATACATGGAATAATCCTGACTGAAAAACAAAAGGGATGTTTATAAAACGAAAGCAACACTGTTTGTGATGAGTCTTAGACGCATAGGCTTAACTACTAGATAAAATTTAACCATCCCTTAAATGTCGCAACAGGAATACTGCGGCTGGTTTGCAAAGACATGACTCATGTCGACCTCTGACTTAAGTCGATTTTGGAATTAAGTCAAGAAAGAGACTTAACCTTATGAGCCGAGATTTTTGATAAATTGGTCGCCCCTGGAGGTGCGAACTGTCCTATTTCAATGTTACCAATTGTAGTTCGAAAATAGCACAGATTTCAGCAGCTATTGATTATTTGGGAAAATTAAATGCGTGTTAAATCCTTCCGATTTAAGTCAAAACTACAAAATTTAAGTAACTTTGACTACAGTTGGAATTCTGCTTAAGTTATATTTCTGGAACCTAGCCTGTGTATATTAAAAGTAATTTCGAAACTTCCCAGTACAATCCCAATCAGTTCTTGAACAAAACTTCATGTTAGGAATCTATACCTCTTTTGTCTTCGCGATGCTTTCTTTATTCCAATTCCTAAAACAACACTAAGTTTTTTGCAAGTAAACAAAGGCTTATAAATATGGAAATGCAATTGATACAATATAACTCGCAGACACACATTAGACATAACCAGTTGAATATGTAGACTAACGTAATCTCGTTTGGTTGATTATATTTATTTATTTTAAAAATAGCGTCTAAAATATGAAATTATTTTTGCGTTTTGGAAAAGGCGTTTAAAAATAGCGTTCTAACAAACGCAAACCAGCGTTGACGCAGTAGCATTGTTACACTAGCTATTGACTTCAGTGTTTCTTTGCTTCTAAAAAGCGCTTGAAAAGATGCTGATTCAAAAGCGAACAATCTTAAAGCAGCATTTCGTTTGACATGATTGCTACTTACCGCCGTCGTCACGATATCTTTACGCATGGTTCCAAGTGACTTTTTTCGTTCCGGTGAACTTTCAAGGCCTGTTCCATTTGCAGCGCATGACGTTATTGTAGAGTATACAGTTCCTTCCGGAGCTCGTTTTCTCGGATCAGTTGGTAACGGACTATTACCAGATGTGCCGCCGCTTTCTTCAGTAGCCGCCGTTGTAAGAAGTGGATGGACTTGCGCCTGACGCGGCTGTCGTGTTTGCTCCCCTGTTGTTGAGTCATCACCGTGTTGCTTAACTACTACGCCAACGTTGCGAGCGCTACTAACACCACTACCGCTGAGATTCAACGGAATCATTTGTTGTAGTTGGTGCTGTGCGGCCACAGCAGCAGCAGCCGTTACGTTTGTAACGTCGACCGCACTGCCGTCGGTTGTGGTACCTGAGCAAACTGTAGAACTAGTCGCTAATATTTGTGGCGTTGCTTTGTGAATATCAAGTAAACGAGCGACTTTTGCCGATAAAAGATCTTCGCGGCTGAGTCCACTTGGAGGAGTATACGCCTGTTTATTAACCACTGTTGGATCAGTGGCGACAGCTTTGCCGTAAGCTGCGTTTATTACGGGCGCTGAACTTGCCGACGTTGGTGCCAATGAGCTCTGCATTAAAACACGTCATCGATATAGAAAAATATATATGTACAAACCCAAAGGTTGTCGCAAGCACAACGAACTATCTTATGCACCGTATGAACCATTACGCGAAAAATGAAAGCTGGCAGTAGAATCACAATCATATCAAAGGGATAAATAGTCAAGATAATATTACCGGAGTCGGGTCTGCTAGTGGTGAGAGTTCCACTTGACCGGAGCCCGAAAAAGTCGATTTTTTTCTGTTCAGCCTTAAATCCAGATTTTGTACCCCCGTTCAGCATTTTTAAGCTTATAGGAGTTAAACACACTTTTTGTATAATTTGCAGGTCACTCCGTTGCCACCCAAGCGAATGCTACTCATTTCAGCGACCGATGAAACATGAGTATCGGGCCTACGTGTTTAATACTTATTTAAATAATCATACTCACGACACTCATACCATCAAGAATTTTCAATACATCGCCAACTAATTTTTACACAGCAATCACACAATAATATGCCACCATTGCCAGCTCTGGTATCATCTCTTACCTGACATGGGCCAGACTGAAATGTGGCTACTTCTCGAGCGTAGCGTTCGTTAAAAGACTCCTAAAAGATGTAAAGACCAGATTTAAAGCATCGGTCGGTACTCATAATTTAGTGTGTTAAGATTGCAATACGCCAGGTTTCTTTACTCAGATACTTAAGTGTGATTATCCTGCGGAAAAGTTATGGAAATAACGGTCCACATCACAAGTGTACTAGATCGATTAAAAAGAAAACTTGGTGCATCATGCTCCTTAATTAACTACCATGGTTCGTGGCTAATTGCTGCCCACCAAACACTTCGTGCAATTATGGAGCTAACACAAGTAGTTAAAACCAAAACAACGAAGTTATCGAAGCAAACAACTACTCACCGAGTCTTCAGTGCCGTCCAGCCGTGCAAAATAGGACTCGATTCGTGCAAAAATTTGTTCCGATTTCACACGGACATCCTGTGAACCAGTAAATCTTCGACAGCGACGAATTGTGTCCACAAATGATGAAGAACGTAACAGTACCTAAAACATGTTAAAAATTAGTGTGCATTAGAACAAAAAACCCAACGAGAAAGCAATACTAATAGTCATTATAATCACTGTTTCATGACTGACAATCAACATAACGCAATAGTTTAGGTGCAAATCAAAATCAAAACAAAAATTCAAAAAACATTATCGTGGAAGACAAAGTTGAACGTACGTTGAAAATAATAATACCGATTAACATAAACTATACAACTCTATTTAATACTTACCACTTTTGAAAACGGAAATAACAAACACTTATCCAAATGTTTCAGACACTTTGGAACATCAAAGTGTCCACGCACCAGCGATCGTTTAATTTCCATTTCAATTGACGCTAGTTCATCGATCAATGCAGATTCACTGAATGCAGGTCCTTTAGAGTTAGCCTAAAAATAAAAATTAGAGTACCGAAAAATATGGTGCAAAGCGGAACAAGATTATACAGGAATCGGAACAGCAAATTTATACCGGAACCGTACTCGGAACTACAAATTTTGTAAGTGCAGGGATAAATTGTTTAGAGAAGCGAAACATTTTATGTTTTGTACCCGGGGGTCGAAAGGTGGACGTTCGTCTATCCGTCCAAAAAAATCTCAGGAACCGCTAAACCGATTTTGATAAATTTTTTTGTTTAAAAGCTTTTAATCATGGGGTGTTAAGCTCCCTTAGATGTTTTAAAATTTCTAGCCGTAGTAGCTACAGCGTAATTTGCAAATTTGGTTAAGCCTAAATTTGGATTTCTAACCGTATTTCACCAATTATTAGGGTTACAAGCCATCTAATTTCAGTACTAAAAAGTTTTTGGGTACTCCAAAACCGTTATGTTAATATTTAGCAAATAGCTAATTTGCAACTTAGCTGTATTAACTAAATGGTAAAACAACGCTACGTCTTTCACAAGACAATCGAATATGCCCAGACCCGAATTTTTTTATTCTAAACAAAATCTGGATCCAATTTTCTATCAAATGAAAATTATACTTTCCTGTACAAAAATCTCAGGTGGGGATGAACCACGGAAACCCCCTTGGGTATGCCCTTGTACCTCGTTGACGAATGCTTCAACTCGACACACTGGAATGATTTTTGGAGCATCTGGCACACGGCTGCTCGCAGCTGCACTTACAGCAGTAGATTGTGCTGTTGAGTCACTTACGCCCAAAGCACATTGTGCTGTTGAGTCATTTACGCTTAAAGCTACCGACGGCTGGTTACCCACATGAGGAGTCTGACTCTGTACAGCATGGCCATTTTGTGAAGAAACACACGGGCGCTCAACAACTACAGCTTTCGAAGCATTGCTGCTACTACAAGTTTCGCTATCTGACGTCGTCCGCTGGTTATGCTCAGTAGAATGGTTGGCTAGCGTACTCGGTATCTCAGTTGCAACACTTATTTTATCTTCGACGGAAGGCATTGGAATATCGGTTACGGAGGCTGCGGCAAGCTGAGTTGGGTTTTCAGCCTCTCGTGTGGTAACCGTATTAAACTCAACTGTTACTTGGCCAGGATGAACTCGTTGAGGGGTATCCGGCGTCGCTGAACTCGGTGTATTCCGGCGCAGTACCGTTAAAGGAGACATCGTACCTGCAACAACACCAGGGCTGTTACTACTATTACTCGGTGAGCTAAGTCCAGGCGACCGAATACCAGGACTCGATTGAGCTGTGGTTACAGAAACTTGTTGCGAGTTTTTGGACATGTTATTGCGGACCATTCCTCTTGTAGGATTACCATTGCTACCGATTTCCACACCTGTGGTCATCACACTAAGTTTCGCGGAATCTGACTTAGACGATGTAGAAGACGATTTGACACGACCGGTTTGCGTTGTGCTCCCAATTACCGGACCAGAACAAATTAACGCGGATTTTCTTTCTGGTGCAGGAACCACTGACGAAACTGGTTTTGCAACTGCTCGAGTTTTCGCGGGCGGTTCTTTGTTATTGAATGATTCTGTCGAAGTTTTCACTGGAGATCGTTTACGGCTCATGAACAACGGGCTGTTATATCCGGCAACTGATGGACTGCCATCTTCGGGTAAAAGCATATCTAGTGGAGAATGAAACGTAACCGGAGGCCGTACTACTGGCGCCGAACGTGTACCAGCGTCTTTTCCTACACTCCCTGTTTTACGGTCGCTGGAATTAGGCATGTTGTCAATAGAACGGCGACTTGAAGATGCCGTAACAGCTACATTAGACTTCCGTGGTTCTTGTGGTTTCTGTTTCACACTGCGCGGTTTATCTTCTCCTGCAGCTAGTTTTGATTCATGCTTAGATTCAATGCCATTTGATTTGTTGGCAGTTGACGCCGTCGACAAACTAGATTTATCAAAACTACATGTTGCTCGCAATGTTGAATTTACTGCCGTGCATGCAGATTTCGGCACTACTTTTCCAGGAATGGGTGTTGGCTGTTTCTGGCTAGTAACGGAAACCTGGGATTTTACTGTAAGATCGGCTCCCGTTGCTTGTTTTGACAATGCCTGAAGCGGTTTTGGAGAAGATGGTGACGCTGATGCGTGATCTCTCGCTGACGACGTCTTAGCAGTCGACATTTCAGCCACTCGGGATAGCAAGCCCGCGCAGCCAGGGCTCATCGTAAGAGTGCTGCGATTTAGAGACGATGCTGCTGTAGTATTAGTCATTGCGGTTGACAGAGTTTTGGTCACAGGAATTACTGTATGTGGCTTAGTCATAGAACCGCTGCATTCATTCGATAAAACGGCAATTAAGTCTGATTTGTCTTTTGAAATGCCTTTTATGGCTTCCTCACCTTCAGCAACCACATTTTCAGCCAAAGGGGCATCAGTTTCAACATCCTGAAGCAACCAGAAAACTACTGTAATTTTGACTAATCATAGAAATACTACAAGTCCTCATCTGAGCGCAAATTCAACATTTTGTGAGCAGCACACTTCGTTAGCTGACGATAGGTTGCGTAACTCTTGACCCAGACCGGTGGGTGAGTATCAAAGTTTGGCACTCGGCTCAAAATCAGTAGCAGCAATCAAGTCAGTTTTGTAGCAGAAAATGAAAACACGAAATAAAATAGTACTTATCGACAAAATATCCACTACTTTTTACAAAACAATAATTAAGTACGTACCTGCTGAGTATGCGTTGTGTTTTTAACTTGCTTTACGCCATCATGTTTAACAACTTCGAGATCAGACTTTTTCCTTAAAATACAACACAATATTGCTTGCTTTCAGTTTCGAATACAGTTTAATTGCTTTACGCCAAAAAGGTTTTGTTGTCATACTTCGCATCATCAACCTTGAGAATATAAACAGAAGTAACCTATAATTTATTTAAAACATTATGCCGAAAATCAAACAAAACAACAAATATGTGAAACTACGCGGTCCTGTTTGCCTACGCAGCACTATGTCAATTGGTCATTTAACTAATAAATTTTACATAATTGCATTTATCGGTATAATCCCGATAAACAATACACGTTTACCTGGCACAGTAACCTCTAAACACACAGGAGTATTACAACTCTAGGGCAAGATTTTTTACACATGACTTCGTCTCACTTCAATGAGTTCATTAAGTAATTTCATGTTTCTTAAGCCCAATTCAGACGTTCAACTTGCATGTGCAAGTTCGGTCACAAAATAGCTTTGAAGTTCTTGCAGCTGCAGGCACAAGAATTTATGCTATTAAATTGAATTAGCGTGTATAAACGTAGTTGCAAGTCGCTTGAATTTCTCGCACCTGCATTTTGATTGGCCAATCGTAAACTGTGTTGCTGAGCGCCGATTTCAAGTCAAGAAATTTCGAGTAAAACCTTTTTACGCGTGAATGCTTCTGAAGCTGAAACTTGCAGCTGTAAATTTTGTTCAAAAATTTAGTCGAAAAACTTGCAGCTGTAAATTTTGTTCAAAAATTTAGTCGAAAAACTTGCAGCTGCAATTTATTCATGATGAATATACGAAAAGAAATAATTCATATGTACGAATAGTCCTGCAAATTAATTCATCATGATTGGCTGAAATGATAATAGCTTATGCTTGATATTTGTTGCCGTAGCCTGCAAACAATTCATCTAAATTCATATGAAGATTAAAAATAAAAATGATGTTTCCTTGCAAACACTGCCAGCTGCAAGTATTTCTTACAAGTTGTAGCTGCGAGTTTTCGCTGCAAACACTTGCATATTGTGTGAATAGGGGTTAACACTACTTTGAATTTTAATATAGCAATTTTTATATCTTACATCGGTTAATCTACGAACTTTTCACAATTCTCTATTAAAGGTATTAATCGTTTCCGTTTAACAGCTTATGACTTCCTCTTAACTTTTTAACCCCACCGTCCTGTGAACTGAGATAACATTGACGGACTGCATACTTTGTTATCTTATTTCTTCGTCCTTTTTCGCTAAATTCGCTCGATAGCTCGTCATCAGTGCTGTCAGCGGCAAACAGTTCGTTATTTCTGAAAAGAAAACAAAATCTCTTATAATGAGAAACCGACTTAATAATAATAATAATAATTTTCTGTTGAATAAAAAGTAAGGAGTAAGTCATTCAAAATCATTAAGCCATAGTAAAACCGCACCAACGAAATCGTCGATAATCCGTCTTACTTGATTAATCCTGTTGACTCAGTGTCAAGTACTGGATCCGCATAGGAGTCTTCCACTGGCGACCTAAACAAACAGCGATGGTTTGCTTTTAACACACCAGACAATACAAAGCATCCGTTTTGAAGTTGGCAAAGCATCAGTGGTCTAGACACTCAAACCAAAAAGCTTTAATATGATCTAGTGAAGATAAAAAGCTTCATTAAATTGAAATATCTTGTTTGTACGCCAAAGTCCGTAATGTCAGAAACATTTCACTCGTATCCGTAACTTTTCAAAAACTTACTCACGTTGTTGCGTAAGTTACTGGGTTCTCCTAGGTGGTGTTGGGTAAAGCCCACGATACAGCCAAGCTTCCCCTCCCTCCAGTTTTGGTCTAAACCCATTTTGATGTACCCTCGTGTTCAGTATGGGAGCATCATGAAAAAATTGAAAAAATTTTATAACGAGCTGAAAACCAAGGTTTTAGCGCAAATTCTCTACTCGCGGTAGTATTTCTTAGCCAAAAAGGCCACTTAATGGTTACACATGAGAATTTTGTATAGCATAAGCAAGCACAATAGTATATAAAACGCATGAAAATGTGTCCAGGTTCAACCTGGAGGAAGCCGCCTCTAGCAAAAAATGGGAACCAGGAGAGGCCGGACTTATATAACCTGATTGATAGAAGCTCGGACATACTTGAGAAATACTTTAAAAAGTTCTAATTTAGGTTTAACTAATTAAGCAAATATGCAAATTAACTATTAGCTAACTATTCAATTACCGGTCTTGGAGGTTTATAAACAATTTGTTCAGATTTCTCGCAGCCGAAAACCATCAGCGAAATAATGTAAAAAGTCCTAATTTAGGCTTAACTAATTAAGCTAATATGCAAATTAGCTATTAGCGAACTATTCAATTATCGGTTTTGGAGGTTTATAAACATTTACTTCTGATTTCTTGTATCCAAAAACCCTTTGGTGCTGAAATTAGATTGCTTGTAACTCTAATAAGTAGTGAAATACAGTAAAAAGTACTAATTTATGCTTTACCAATTATGCAAATTTGCCTGTAGCTAATAAACGGCCTAAAGTTTTAAACCCTAATGCGAGGTTAACACCCCAGGATAAAAAGCTTTCAAACAAAAAGTTTATCAAAATCGGTTCAGCGGTTCCTGAGATTCTTTCCGGACGGACAGACGGACATCCACCTTTCGACCCCGGAGCACACAATACAAAACGCTTGGGGAAACTATGATCTTCGCTCAATAAAGAAATGAATAACACAACATCTAGTAATACAAGGTGTTGTAATGTCCAGATGAATAAATAAATAATTACAAAATCTATTGATATAACAGACTTCAATTATACCCTACTCAATAGACACACAATCCAGGTTTTCAAATTAAAACGATATAATCTGGGGTGGGGGTTCACTCACCGTGAGGAACTGGAGTCTGAATGCTTCGAACGTGATCTATCACTAGACCGAGAACGACCGCAATTACGCACGTCAACTTTTGAAACTGTTGCAGCCGATTTCTCGCCATGATTGACCAATTTTGTCTAAAACCAACACGGCACAAACAATTAAGTTTGCCCGCGTCGCGTCAAGGAGTTTCAAAACACGTCAACATTTCTAATAACTATCAAAAAAACAAACAGTATGATTATTTTCACTCTATTACCAAATAAACTGTAGGTATTTTGGCTACAATACTGAAACCCTAGAAACAAAGCGTATGAGTAATAACAAAATTCATGTCAAAATACGCAATGTATACGTATAAGCTGGATATTACCTTGCCACACTTACCATTTTTACACCTAACAACATAAGACAATAAAATGCACTATACACTTACCTCATTTGCCACGCCTTCAGCCACAGCGGTTGCGCTTTCTTTTAAATCCTCGCGCAGCGCCACCAATTCTTTGTCTAGCTCCCGCTTTTCACGCAGACGACGCCCTATTTTCTGCTGATGTTCACGGCTAACTGAAGCTTTAATATTCGATTTATTATTAACGTCATTGTCTTTCTGCAGTCGATCACTTCGTTGATATTTTAATCCAATATTTTGGTCAACCACAGCTTGAACAACATCTTCTGTCGCCGGATAGCTTGTTTCAACGGTTGTCACAGAAGGCAACATTTCGTGCTGCAATATTCAACTGACAACCAAGTGTTGTACATTTTCTATATTTCTAGTATAAAATTAAAACAATACTTAATGAAGAATACTGCAGCGGTTTTAGTCGGGTTACTAGAAATCGAATAATTCCCCCATTTAAAATATACTTTGAAATACTACAGATTTGTGCATGTTGTGTAACCTTGCTTTCATGACGATATCAGCCGCCGAAATGCAGTACGCGTTACATTCAAAGTAGCCATGTCAGTGATTGTTCTGTGGGATAAATGCTAGTTGTCCATAAATTTAATATAAGTTAGGACAAATTCCGATTCGAACCTTGTCTGTTTAAAGCTACTAAAACGCAAGAAGAACAATAAGTTGATCACTGGCATCCGGCATCTGGTAGGTTTGTATTGTATTTTGCTCCAATCCAAACACCTACCGCTCTCATAGCCACGCCAATAGCATCCGCTGAACGATCCTTTTGGTGTTGGTCCTCAATATTCGTTAGACGGTGAGGACCTTTTGCTGATAAGTCTTGCTCAAATAACGTTGATTCATCTTTTTCTTTCCCACCATTGACTTTGCGTTTAATTTCAACAGCAGTTGATGTTGTTGTCGTGTTCTGATTTTTTCGCGTTCGTCCGCGTTTTGTCGCCGCTGGACTTGCAGAAAAACTTTCCGCATTCTACAATAAATCGCTCGAAAACTTAGCACTACTTTTTACTTGTTTATATGCTTTAGTGTCACTGGATGTAAGCACGCATAGAAACCCTGAAACTGAACACTCTTGAATGCTCAGAATATCCACAACATTTTTCTTCTAAACTTCGAATCGTTTATGTTTTTCTTACCCGATCTGTTTGAACTCTGGGTTCCACCGCTGTTGGCTGCTTAATTTCGACACTATCATCTTCTCTAACCAGTAGACTATCAGGAGAAACTGCGTCTGGTCTGCGCGGTTTTTGTGATATCAGTTTACACAACTCCGATAAAGGCACGTTTTCGTCATCGTCAGACAATGCCACTTTACCCTGAGGAGACGCAGATCGACGAGAATGCGTAGTTTGTGCCTAAAAATAAACAAAGCATGTAAAATATTATAAGTTGTTCAGATCAGTAATCTACTGTACGTACATATTACTTTTTCGAGCGTCCGTTTTACCTGCTGGACTGTAGGAATGTGCGTGCAGTCTCGTTCTCGGTAAGTTTGTATATTTGGCTGGTCTCGGTCCTGTTTTTCTGTCTCTCGGTTGGTTTCAAACCGAGACCAAAAGATAAAAGTAAGTTCCAGTTTTCTGCTCAACGTTTACAATAACCGGGTGTCTATAGCATTTAGATACGACGTTCTCGTTATTTTTAACAATCATTATTATTATATTCAAATAAAAAATTTTCAAAACATGTTGATCCCTGGATTCAGCAATTTATTCAGCAAATGGTACGTAACATATGTTTCGCTCAATAAACAATTTACCAGAACTGGAATTTGAAAAAATTAGCGGAAACGGAACCGGAAAATGAAAAATACAAGCCACCGAAAAATTGATTTTAGTTTTCTTTTTTGCAATCAATATTATTGGTGAAATAACCCTAGTTGGAGATAGATATTCACTTTATTTGCTGTATTTTAGATTGTCATAATCCACAGAATCAAAATCTACCTTCGACGGCTTATTTTCGGCGATTGTCAAGGTTTTTATACTATACAAATAAAATCTATTTAATTTTTATCGTCATGTTTTAGCAAAATATCTTAATTTCCACCGACCAAATTTTAATACCGGAATTTTTAATTCCGGTAAGAAATTACCAGAACCGGAAGGTGAAAAAATGCCGGAACCGGAATTCCAGTTGCACCCTGAACTACATATATTGAGCGAAGCTCAAAGACACATAAGCACTTAAGCTAATATGCAAATTAGTTATTAGCTAACTATTCATTTATCGGTTTCGGAGGTTTGTAAACAATTCATTAAGATTCCTCGAACCTCAAAACCCTTCAGTAACCATAATAATTTGTGAAATAATTTAAAAAGCCATTATTTAGGCTTATCGATTACGCAAATATGCAAATTAGCTATTAGCTAACTATTCGATTATCGGTTTTGAAGGCTTGTAGAAAATTGATTCAGATTCCTAGCTGCAAAAAACCCTTTATTGCTGAAACTAGATTGCTTGTAACCCTAATAATTAGTGAAATATTGTAAAAAACGTCTAATTTATGCTTATCAAATATGCTAATATTCAAATTAGTTATAAATTAGCTAATTATTCATTATCGGTTATGGAGGTTTGTACCTTTAGTACTGAAATTAAATTGGTTGTATATCTAATAATTAGTGGAATACAGTAAAAAACTCCTAATCTAGGCTTAACCAATTACTCAAATTAGCCTGTAGGCCTGTAGCTAATGAACGGCTTTAATTTTAAAACCCCAATGTGAGGTTAACAACCCAAGATAATAAGCTTTCAAACAAAAAGTTTATCAACATCGGTTCAGCGGTTCTTGAGATTCTTTTCCGACGGACAGACGGACGGACGAACATCCACGTTTCGACGCACAAGTACAAAACATAAAACGCTTCGCGAAACTCTGAGCTTTGCTCAATAAACTTAAAAAATAAGGCTGTACACATATTTGTTTGTACATGCCTTTTGAAAATCTAATCGATCCAATAACATGGTTTTACATGCGCTCAATACCAACCAACTGGAGCTGCAAAAACCAGATGTTATTAACATGTCAAGATATAATTATTTTGTTGGTGTTTTACGTCTGTTAAAGTTCTGTGATTATTTTTCTTGTACCACTATTCGTAAGTGGTGAATAAAATAAATTATAAAATTTTGGGGTTGTTTTTAGTTAAATATCAATTAGCTGACAATTCTAAGCGACAATTACAACATTTATTACGCTAAAACAAACAATTCAACTTTTGTTAGAAAAAATTATTTGTATTTTCGGTAGCAGTCCAACATTAACCGAAGACGAAGCCTCGGTGCCTATAGTTGTGTTTCGGGCCTTGGTTTTTCAACGAAAACGCATGTCCATGCTACACTGCAATTGCGGTGCGTAGGCTCAGGCTTTCTAAATATTTGTTTAAACGTACGCTTGGTTTTTGACTATTCTTCCACTTACTGACTATTAGGCTATGTTGACCCAAATTTCAATGATTGAAACCTACCGCTGTTCTAATTATTGTATACTACTCATTCTCTGCCAAGACTAATGCTTTCCCGAAAATATTTGACCGCCCTGCACAACAACTGACGGTCAAAAGAGTTCCTGCGGTACGAGGGCGCAGGTACGGAATATGGACCCCATAGACCTCTACGCGCTGAATCCAGCGGTACAGTTTTAAGGCCGCAGGGGCCCTGGTTCATAAGTTATACCCATTATTTAACTTGTTATTAGTATTATTATTATTATTATTACTGTTATTATTATACAAAACATGTGCAACCACCTAATTTGTGCAACGGATAAACCTGGCAAAGCTTGTTTTTACGCAAGATGTACGTATGATAGATAACACTTCCTCTTTAAATCAGCCCGTGCTTGTGCCATAATTTCGACGATACATACAATTTGTGTGTTAGTCGACTTTTAGTACAATTGCACAATAGTGATATACGAAAGAATTTCTACAGTGAAACGTATTATAAGCTTATTCTTAAGCCTAAGCCTAAGCGTAAGAATGAGTTTATTCCTAAGCCTACGCCTAAGCATAAGCCAAGCAAAAAACTTATATATTCTATTTTAGTCCCACATAAAATCGTTCCGCCCCTGATCTTTACATGGGCCAGTGGAACGGTTGAATTCAGTCCATCGACATCTATAAGTCAGGCCACCATCATTTAATTCCTATGCGAGTCCACATTCTGTACCTTCGCCCGAGCCGTGGCCGACTCCAGCAGTCAGCGTTATTTCGTAGCCAGATAAATCAGCACACACGTTCCTCATCAAAACGAAGACAATATCACATTACCAATGTTCGTACTACTTTTACACACAACCTCCACAATCTAAACTCTAAGAAAGTCATAGCCGAAACATAAGCATAACCCAAACCATTTGCAGTGCAAACGCTCCAACATTGTTGTTTTAATTATCTCTCTGTGTGTCTATAATTAAGCGCCAGGGTTCTCAGTTGTTTGGAGAACCAATATATACACGTATATATGTACTTATATTTTAGAGCTTTTTTGTTTTTCTTGTGAAACGCTGAACAAAATGACGACCACTGTGCAAACACAACGCATTCGCGTTGTTTTAAGGCGCATAGCCAAATTTCATTCTGGAAGGGCATCTTAGGTTCACTTTGAGGTTTTTGCGAGCGAGGATAGCGAGGGAAATAATGGCTTTTCTAAACCCGCTGAACAGGGTACAACCGGAATAACAATTTACCGGGACTGGAACTTGAAAAAATCCACGAAGCGAAATCTACCTTCGACGGTTTATTTTCAGCGATTGTCACCCTTTTTCCTTAGTCATTAGAAATTTCGGGGCGGGATATATCTCATGTTTTGTTGTTGTATACATACGACCCTAGAAGCACGACTTGCGTGTCTGTAATAATGTTTGCAACGCTATGTAATGTGATTATAATTTAGGTACAGTGTATCAAAATGCAACAGTCAATCCAGTAATGCCAAATCCAAATGATAGCTATTTTCGCTGCCGAATGTTAATTTTATCAGACTGTTTAAATCTTACGTATGTTTTGATAACGCAACTATTTCTGCTCTAACACAAGGAAATTAACAACGCTAAAGCTCGAATTACACAAGCCGTTTTCAAGATTTTCAAGCTTGAATACACACACACCACTTTTTAGATGTTGTAAATTGATAATTAATACATGCTGGTAGCCAGATCATCATGTTCGGAGGCAGGATGGGCTGAGAATTTTCAGAAGTGAAGGTAGATTTCGCTTCGGTGGGTTATGAAAATCTAAACTACAGCAGATAAAGTGAATTCCTATCTCCAACTAGCGTAATTTCACCAATATGCAAAAAGAAAATTAAAATGAATTTTTCGGTGTCATGTATTTTTTCATTTTCTGGTTCCGTTTCCTGTAATTTGTCCAAATTTCGGTTACGATTCCGGTAAATTCTAATTCCGGTTGCACTCTAATCCCAACAATTTACCAAGTGGGGTTTTGGGCCGTATTTATTAAAATTGTATTTTTGGACTGGGCGCGTGCGCGTAGCATCAATAACTGGACAATAAGAATTTTAGCACATCAAAATTTTAGCAAATCCTGTTTCCAAAATGCACTGCATGTGAACATCGTATTTCAGTTATTTCCTAATAGTATTTTTATCATAACGTTTAACCCAACTTCAACAGGTATATACCTACGTACATAGAAACACCATGAGTTATATCCGGTGGAACCTTTATATATCTGCTGCGCTTACTTGTACATTATACTATGCCCCACTTGGCTACCAAGCTGACATTATAAACAATCCAGAAAATCTCATAAGTAATTTTACTATGGTGAATTTCGCTAAGCGATATGGTACTTCCTCAAGTAAGTGTTATGTTTCGTATATATTATTATTATTATTATTAATCGGATTTTAGAAGTAGAGCAGGTATAAATTTTCGCCGAATGTTATCCCGTATCGGATCTTTGGTCACAACATAGTTTTAATAGCAATTTAACATGAGGCTATGGTATTTGTAGGTACGGAAACTCTTAGCTACATTTGTCCACAGAACCTTCTGTATAAAACATCTTATCACCATTTGTGCTCTAGTAAACTTTTACGCTTTCCATTTTCACCACATTTAAAGTTATAGCGTAGACTTTAGGTAAATGTTTAGGCGTTGATAATGTTTTGCCAAACCGAAACCTAAGCGTGTGAGGAGAAAGTATACAGGAAACGCAGTTTAATTTATATTTTGATCAATGACGACACACACCTTTTAGAACGCTCTACGATTTCGTACTTAAAATACTAGCTTTGGACACTCCTAGGTAAACAGTCGGCACTGTGGTCGACTCTGGTTGCCCTACTGGCAGTCGGTCAATTTTTGGGAAGCATCGCTGCGCCGTTTCTGTCTGATCGATTCGGTCGAATGCCAACACTTTCGTTTGTGTGTTGTCCGTTAGCAATTGCTGGTGGCGTTTGTTACATTATTGCCAAGTACACAAAGTATCCTGAACTGCTTTTTGTTGGTCGATTCATAAGTACGTACGTAACAATGTACCAAAATGTGCACTATCACATGAAAATGGGTTCTGGTGTGGTTCATTTCAAAATTTGCATGAAGAGAGTTTGATAGAGGAATCTTGTGTCAAAAGCGGTTTCTACAGCTGTCATTCTCTTAATACATCATTTGATTTCATGGCACCTGCTATGGACCTGATTTGACTTACATTTATATATTTTTTCTGTCATATATGTGTTTTAAAGGTTTGCATGTGGCTGTGTACGTTCACAATCTTTATTGGGTTACACTAACGTTGGAAAACCTAATAAAGATGACCAGTTATTTTAGGGCGACACAGTATCTCAGCGTATTCATATTCCTAAGCCTAAACTTGAGATTAAAAACAATCTAAACTAATGCTACGCGAAAACAATGGCTTTAATACCACGCGACCTCAATTAAAAATTAAAACTAAATGCCTTTAGTACTAACATGGGCCAAACTAATATTGCAACTGAACGCAGCGCTACAAAAACACAGAATAGTAGCATAGAATCGTTGCTAAAGTGGTGAAAATGCATCGGCGTTAGATGTTAAGCTTTGTAACGTAAACTCTTAGGATACCTTGATGTACAAAATGAATCCAAAATCGGAAAATAAAAAATGGCGAATTTTCTACCCAAAAGAGATAGTAAATACCTTTTGTGTTAAACACTATGATGTCTATAAATTTTAAGAAAGCCATTTACTAACGTTGTGCTGCTCGGTGTGATTTCATTTAAAATACAAAATGCATCAAACTCAACATTAGAAACTAAACATTTGAAAAACATCCGATCTAATGCCGAGGTTAGATAATCAAAACTGCGACATTTTCCGGCCGAGATGTACATTCCGGCTATATTTTTCATATCATCACTTGTGGTTGTGTTATATTTTCATTACCAGCTGCGTCAATTAAAACTGACCAAACGGAAAAGCAAAGTAATACGTAACATATATAACAAGTTTTTGGTTCCATGTTGTATTTTCAGCTGGTTTACGCGCTGGCATGAGCAGTACCGCTTTGTCAACCTTTATTATGGAATCAGCGCCTGACGACGTACGTGGCGCAGTTGGAAGCATGATGGATTTCACGTAAGCTGATTTTAGAAAAATTCCTCCACTTCAGATCTAGAATTAAACCCTACAAATGAAAAACAAAACAGAGAATGATGTTGCATTCGTTTTAATACGCACTGAAGTAAATTAATGCACACACCCCACATTTTGGCCAAGACCCGCAGACCAATTTCCAACTCTGCTCAAGACAAAATCAAGCATCACGAAGGATCTGCGCACACGAGTAGTTGTCAATTACAAAATTTTTCAACGCATGCAAAACACAGAAATATATGCATAGCCGAACCAGGGTGCGACGGGACATTAATTTACCGGTTTCCGGAAGCGGATACGAATATTGAATTTTTTACCGGAATCGGATACCCGATATTGTATATATGTTAAAATAATTTATTTCTTCGCTGTTTTTATAGCGCGCTTAATGTTTGCGACTGTTATATAGTTCATAATTGCTGCTAATAAACTGAAATAATTTAATGCGAAAATGCGATTTATTTACAAGATTAACCAATAAAGGTTAAAAGTAGCTGGAAATATATCAAAACTTGAACTTAAGACGCCCACTTTTAAAAAGCAGTTTTATGATATTCGGCACCACAACCGTAAATATCGGTAGATTTATATCGATACCGGAACCGGATATAGATATCAATTTTTGCCGTATATTAAACCGGGACCGGATATTCGGTCGCAACCTGAGCCGAACAGATAATGCCCACATAACTACGTATTCCTTTTTATGTATTCTACCATAGTATTAAATGATCACAAGTTTTTAATTTCAGTGCTTGCACTGGCGTATTCATCAGTTTTGCCCTTAGTCTTCCTTACGTTTTTGGCACCGATGCAGGATGGGTGTGGCTGCTTAGTTTAGATATCTGGCTCGGTGTGATTGGAATACTGTCAAGTGTTTATTTACATGAAAGTCCAAAGTATTTATATCTTGTTACGAGGAATACTAAAAAGGTAAATTATATGAACGGCGGAAAATAGAAATAAAGCTAACAATTGTTTGCTAGGACGTTGACTACGAAAGAAACATATATTTGAGATTTCGTTCCTCGGTGTTTATGCTTGAACACTTCTAGATCAAGCCTAACTATAAATGCTCACTATAAATTTCGCATGAATAGAATATATACAACATAATATGCTCATACCTAGCATTGCAATTTTGGCTACAATATACAGCACAGTTGACAGACAAAATAATGTAGCATTGCGCGGTAGTCGGAACAATGTTGGCTCTCTTAGTCACCTGCCCTGGGCATTCGCTAGTTATCAGCGGAGTGGGGGGTGGCATCAACCAGGGAACCTCCGCTTCGCAACCGGGGGGAATTTCTAAGTGGGGGTGTTGCAGAATTTTCAATAAGACGTTAGTTGCACTAGCTAGCGGTTACTTATGCCTACAGCTAAGCAGACAGTCAAAAATAACCATATAAATAATAAGCACAGACCAAATACCTGCTCCCAGTAGGCATCAACCACTAGATGCCTACACTAAAATGCAACAAAAAGAATGGCATTTTGAAAAATCAACAATAATTTCCCGGCCTGTACTTTCTTTTTAAATAAAAATGGAGTTTTCGTTTTACAACCTTCACTGCAACGTCTGCCTGTACCCGTCACATTCATCGCCTTGAACGTGGATTGGATAAACAGCCAAATTTTAACTCTTAGTTATATTGCTTTCAGACTGAAAAGGCTTTACGATTCTACCACGGAAAATACGTTGACATTAAAGCGGTAATACAAGGATACCGAGACGAAGAAAACAGTACCAAACGAGCTCGACTTGAAAGTAACGCTACACTTCAGCAAGCTTACGACGCTCAGAGTAATGTTGAACGGCGAAGGGCGCAGGAAATCAAAAAACGCTACCGTCAAATCTATATATTAAGTGCAATGGTAAGTAAATTTAAATGAAAAATGAGTAGTGAGTACCATATATAGAACAGTTCACGCAAACTTCGCTACGGATACGGTGGAGCTCGAACCCACGGCACACGCATTAGCGGTCTGCTTTTCTAACTGCTAAGCTACGAAACGAAGCCTTGCAATCTTTTCGCTACAATGACTCTATACTATATACACTCACCATACAGCTATTTTTTCAATCGATTCTCAAGTCTCAATGTACACAAGGTTGCTGCAACTACATTAAATTCTATTTCCAGGTAGGCATCATTCCAGCGAGTAACGGGTATTTGGCACTAGGCGCATACAGTACACCGATATTGCATCATACTGGCATCGCGTACAACACCGCTACGTTATACGCGTTTGTAATGGGTGCGTCAGAATTGTTTGGAGGTAAGCAAAAAGTTTAACTTTTAGACTCACAAGAAGATTCGTTACTCAAAGGGTGCGGTTCCCACTCGAAATTTTGCCCACCCCTTGTTGAATATTTTTAATCTTAAAAATTAAACATTTTGGATGTCAAAATCACTTTTTTGTAAATTTTTTCAGTTATAATGTAATACATGAGTGTGCAAAATGTATTTACAAAGTTATACATGAGCGAAAAGCCGTGGTTAATATTCCGGTTGCACCCTATAAAACACAATATTCTATAAACTGACATCAAGATATACCATTCTTTGTAAATACATTACAGGCATCTCATCAATGATTGTCAATCATCGGTGCCCAAGGCGACTTGTACTACTCACGGTGACAACGCTAATTGTTGTCTATGATATAATAATGGCTATCACTCTATCGTTAGGTCGAATTTACGGTGACACAACTGCTG
Source organism: Enoplolaimus lenunculus (assembly GCA_030248215.1). Taxonomy (NCBI): domain Eukaryota; kingdom Metazoa; phylum Nematoda; class Enoplea; order Enoplida; family Thoracostomopsidae; genus Enoplolaimus; species Enoplolaimus lenunculus. Next base: position 15,677 of record JASANG010004050.1, on the reverse strand, counting down.
GACTCGTGTTACGACATGCTGGAGGTTAGCATTAAAATTAAGGATAACCGAAATAGTACGGCAATGCGCCACTAATGTAAACACTAAGTATGTGTTTTACAACAAAACAGTGCATCGATTATACGAATGCGGTACTGTAACAGATCTCACACTCACAAAATTGCATTAATAATATTGAAAAATTTGAATTTACACAACGCGACATACAATTAATTAAGGTTTAGTATGTTAACCAAGCCAAATCACGAAAAATGTTCGGTTAAGAAGACGCTACTTGAAGTGTGAGCTGGTAAAAACTTAGAACAGTGATCATGAACCTACGGAAGAAGCAAAGGCTTATTTTCATATACGCAGTCAAGCAACTCGGACTAGGTATGTTCTATAGTTAAAATTATTTGCCCCCATGTTAGACGTCAAGGCAACTAACTCATTTAGAATTTTAGCGATTAGTCTCCTGCTGATGGCAACTGTAACTACAATGGGTCCGTTCCCGCTGATTGCAATCATTCCATCCGAACTAGCGCCTATTGAAATCCGCGCACGTGCCTGTTCAATATGCCTCGGGTCGATGGCTCTTGGCTATATAGTGACCGAATTTACCGTTTGGCCACTATATTTAGCAGTAAACGCATGGATATTTTTCGCTTTCTCAATTATAACTGCTGCGGTGCTGGTTTATTTGTATTTATTTCTCAACGAAACGAATCCACGCTTTTTGCACACTGCGCCTCAGCCACCAGGCTACCGGTTATTCAAACGGTCTGACGAAACTAAACTTGAAGCCGAAACTAAGTTTGAAGCAAACTCCAAATACGGTGCTACCATCTACCCAGAAAATGATAATATGCATATTAATGATCATCTAAATTACGAAACAAAATTCTAAAACCATATAGTGTTCAAGAAATTCGCAAAATTTTGCTGTATTTTCAATTTACGTCCAGGAAAAACCGAACTTTGGTTTCATACAATTCACCATACCGCCATTACTAACATAGTGAAAACAACAGAGGTTATAGACAATGGGTAGGTTCATGTTATGCTTCAAAAATCGTTTTGCTTAATAAAATGCTATAGCGATTTGTTCTCTGCATGTTATACCCTTCGATATAGAACTAGCAACGCAACTGTAGCGAGCTGTATGTAAAATATATCCTTGCTAGGGATGTGCCGATAACAAAATTTTTGCCGATGCAGATGCCGATTCCCACTTTAGTACACCATACATAACAAGCAGATAGGATACTACATTACATCATGATGAGAACACTTAAACCTTAACGATAATAAACGATTATAATTTTATAAGAACGGGCTAAGTAAGAGGAAGACGGCATTTAGTTACTCCATTACCTTCAGCAAAATTGGCAAACAAAAATCAAGACACATACTACGACTCGTTATTATGTTTCTCACTTGTGCTACTGCAGCAGAATTATTGTAGCTATACAGAATACAATTGATGTTACATAAATCATTTGAAAACTCACTTTATCATCGTCACTTTTTGCGTGTTTTCTCTGTAGATATACACAATACAATAGGTATATACTACGAAAATAATTCGAACTCACCTTATCTGTGCCACTTTTTTCTTGTTTACTTTTTCTTTGATCTGTTATAATGTTTCGCGACGATCTTTTACGACCAGCCGATGACGGTAAAGGAGTATCCTGAATAGTATGAAGTAATACAATACAGATGTCGCGGGGCCACGATTTTACCTAGGGACGGGGCAAGCGAAATACATTAAGCTTCGAATTTTGTGTAAGTTTTGCGTAATCATGTACCTGGGACTACGATACCGTTTAGAATAGACATGTCCCAGGGCCGGAACCAAGAAATGAAACCGCACCCGTATATACGTCATGTCCACATACATTTATCCATATAACATGTTTGCAACCTATATGTGTAGATCGGTAATTATGAGACACTTAAAATCTAATAAATGTTATAACTGAAACTCGGTCCTTGCTTAATTCATTGTAGTGTTCGGTTTTACTTGTTCTTGGTTGATAATCAAACCATGAGCGGATGATCACTCTTAAACAAGAGTGTGCAACTAGTTTGGTTCTGCATGGTACAAAATGCACCAGCGTGCATTCTATTTCTGCCCGACCCCCACCCTGATTACGGGGGTAGCAACCACTTGAACCACAAAGCAAACATCGGCTTGAAGTATATAATCGGAGCAACCTGATATTAAATTGTAAATACTAGCACAATTACCCCGGACCAAATAAAGGGCAAGGCCAAAAACATAACGTGCGATGCGTACATTCTTTTGTACACAGAATGTACCCAGTCGCACACTCTTGTCATTCTATGCGCTTGATCAAACTAATCATTTGTTTTTAGCGCTCTGCTCAGCTAGCTAGATAAAGACAGTTCGTTGATCTGTTAACTAGAAATAAATTTCAAAACGCCATTGACGCATTCAAACGAATATCAAGGAGTTTATACTTTAAGTTAGAGCGGCAACACAAAATAGTCGGACTCACTTTCGGAGACAACAATAATGTGTCAAATATTGTGAACCGCGAATATTAATTAACAACTATACACTGCAGTAAGTCACACATGTGTTGCCGGTTACAGGATATTTGCAGTTGTGGTCCCCAAAACATATATCTGTTTTAATGAGGAAAAACTATGTAAATATTTTGTTGCTACTGCATTTCCGGGTTAAGTCAAAAAGCTTAAGTGTTGTACGCTGAATATATAAAATTGATTCAATCCACATGTTGCACTACACTGCTCAAACAACTGCTACCAACTGTGCACAAATTTGGATATGTATCCGGTTCCAGCAAAACATAGTGCTCTAGTTCTGATATCTGGTAAAATCAATATGCGGTCGGGTTCTGGTGCAAAGTCCGACTTAAAATACTTCAGTTTTTTATGATCTGATTATTTGTGACCTTGTCCACGGTACTGTATCGCCGACCCTGGCATAATCTGGGCACAGTACCGGGGCTTGGCTTCGAAACACCTCTAGTACAGAAATACAAGTCAGTGGTGTTGAAGTAAAGCTTGCTCAATCAACAATGTTTGCTTGCTTTCTTAGAAACAAGAATTTGTCCCTAATTATGGATGGACGTAAAATTTCGGTGCAGCACTGTTTGCACGTTGACAAAAGACCGCTATTGTCATAAAAATGCTACGTGTGCTAGAAAGCAAAAACTAATCTACTTCATAAATTGTTGGGCTTACTTTCTCAATCACATTTGCAGTTGCAGAAGACTCTGTATTCGCAAAATTGGTACTTGTTGCAGACTGGATACTATGTGCAACAGAATCGCTATCAGTGACACGTAGTTTAAATGGGCTGGCTGCCTCCTTGGATGCATTCTCAGTCGCACGCCTTCGTAGCGATCGCTTCGCACTCCGCGATAGTGAACCCGTTTCTGGACTTTGATATTTTAATGAAGTTGTACTAGTCTGAAAAGTTACAGCAAAATTAAAAGTACCGCATCCTGAAACCAGCTGACAACCTAAATTTCGGTTCCGGTTCTGATTCCAGCATTTTTTCACCTTCCGGTTCAGGTTCCGGGCATTTTTGCACCTTCGTGTTCCGGTATTAAATTTTGGTCGGTGGAAATAAGCATTTGACTAAAAAAATGACGATAAAAATGAAATAATTTCATTAGTACAATATATAAACCTTGACAGTTGACAATCACCAAAAAACCATTGAAGGTAGATTACGCTTTCGTGGATTATGAAAATCGAAAATGCAGCAGATTAAGTCAATTCATATTTTAAGTAAGGTTATTTCGCAAATAATACAGCAAAAAAGAAAATTAGATGAATTTTACGATGCCGTGTATTTTATATAAACCTAGACATTAATCACCAAAAATAAACCATCAAAGGCAGATTTCGCTTTGCCGGATAATGGAAATCGCAAATACAACCAATTTAGTAAATACATATTTTAAAGTATGGTTATTTCACTAATAATATAGCACAAAAAGAAAATTAAAATGAATTTTTCGATGACATGGATTTTATATACACCTTGGCATTAATCACCGAAAATATACCATCAAAAGTAGATTTCGCTTTTTTGGATAATGAAAATCGAAAACACAACAACAGATTAAGTAAATACATATTTATAAGTAAGGTTATTTCACTAATATGGAAAAATGAAAATTAAACTTAATTTTTCGAGGGCATGTATTTTTGAGTTTCCGGTCCGGTAAATTGTAATTCTTGTTGCACCCCGTCAAAAACCAATGGCGAGAGTACAATGCTTATATCATGACTGAACTTATTGAAAAACAACCTAATAGAAAACTAGCCAACATGTTAAAGTTATAATCAGGAGCGGTCGAAAATACTGTTCCGGTCTATATCTGGCAAGAAATCGACATACTTATTCAACTCCAGTACATATAAACGTAATTGGTGAAATAACCCTAGCTGGAAATAGGTATTCACTTTATCATCTGTACATATTTTAGATTTTCATAATCCACGGAAGAGCAATCTACCCATGATGTAGAGATCCTAACTGTTGATTAGGCTTCACATATTAAAATTAGTATAGATCACTATTTAGACTTACGTGTTAAAATATTTTTTGCATTTCGCAATTCATGTGAAGGCGTTGAGATAAACGATAGGATCCAGTTAGCCGGTAATGTTTACTACAAACGCTTACGCCAGAGGTGTAACACTCCTTCGCAGACAATAAAATAGTAGAACAAACCTCGACCTCTGTGCTATCCTTTATTTTAGACACTTCCTCGCCGTCTTTGACCGCTCTATTATCACCAGCACAGTTTGCGTCGACGGACAACGTATCTGGTTGTTCTTTTGCAACATACTTGAGTTTTGGAGTTTCGTTTGCGTCATCATTCACAGTACTGCTATCAGATGCAGATTTTTCAGTCTGAAATGTGAGTAATAAATTCTGAAGGCATCATTTGAACGCCCTCACGCAAAAGCGAACGAACGATAGCGAAAGATTCAGTTTTCAAAAAAGGTAATGACTCTAAAACTAATTGTGAGACTTTCACTAACCACAAAAACTAGTGAGTAAACAGGCTACCTTTTGCAGTTAAATATGACTCATAAAAAGTGTCACTTTCTCGATACTGCGCCGCAAAAGACATTAATTTGTAAAGGCAGTGTCATGATTTTTTTATTTCCAAATCGAACAAAATCCAAATCTTTCGTCATAAGCTTTAAGCTTCGGTAGTCTGCTATAAATTATTACTTAGTTAGATTGAAAATAAAATGCTCCGAAATGCGATCCAAATAATTCACTTCAGTCACACAACTAGATAAATGGCTTCACATATATAAATGTAGTGGGTAGATGAACGGAAAACGAATCATTTTGATCCCGCCCGAATTTTTTGATATTCTTGCTAACCAGTCGTAGTGGGACTACATTTATTGAGAGAAGCTCGAACACACGTAAGCAATTAAGATAATATGCCAATTAGTTGTTAGCTAACTATTCATATATCGGTTTTGGAGGTTTTTAAGCAATTTCTTAAGAATCCTCGCACCCACAAACCCTTCAGCCACCCTAATAATTATTGGAATAATTTAAAAAGTCCTAATTTTGTCTCGTCAAATAAGCAAACAGGCAAACTAGCCACTAGTTAACTATTCGATAATCGCTTTTAAAGATTTGTAGGCGATTTATTCAGATTCCTCGCACCCGAAAACCCATTATTGCTGAAATTAGATTGCTTGTAACCCTAATAATTAGTGAAACACTGTAAAAACGCCTAATTTAGGCTTATCAATTATGCTTATATGCAAATTATCTATTAGCTAACTACTCAATTATCGGTTTTGGAGGTTTGTAAACAATTTATTCAGATTCCTCGCACCAAAAAACCTTCAACAAACCCTAAGGATTATTGAAATAATTTAAAAAGTGCTAATTTTTTCCTTGTCAATTAAGCTAATATGCAAATTAGATATTAGCTAACTATTCAATTATCGGTTTTGGATGTTTGTAAACTATTTATTCAAATTCCTCGCACCTAAAAACCCTTTACTGCTGAAATTATATTGCTTTTAACCATAATAATTAGTGAAATTTTGTAAAAAGTCCTAATTTAGGCTTATAAACTATGCTAATATGCAAATTATCTATTAGCTAGCTGCTCAAGTATCGGTTTTGGAGGTTTGTAAACAGTCTACGCAGATTCCTCGCACCCAAAAACCCTTTAATGCTAAAATTCGATTGCTTCTAACTGTAATAATTAGTGAAATATTGTAGAAAGTCCTAATTTAGGCTTAATTAATTATGCAAATTAGCCTGTAGCTACTAAACGGCTTGCAACTTTAAAACCCCAATGCGAGGTTAACACCCCAGGATTTGTGCAGGTTCCCTCAATCAGCTATATTAATGCATCTCTTTTTCTTTCAAGTTATTTCAATAAATGGTTGTAGTTATGTTGATATGCTACCTATAGTTTTAAAGCGATAACTATAACATACAGAGTGTAAAAATTTACCAAATAGAACAAAATTCTATATAAATCGCGAGCAGAAAACTGCTCAATTATAGCGTAAGTGTAACTACCTTCTTTTGGCGTTTCGATTTTGTTGATCCAGTGTTAGGAGTTGAAATTGAAGCAGAACTTGAGTCTAAGCTAGCTCGAGCCTGTATATAATTAGACATAAGCAAGTTTTGTTGACATACAATTGATAGGCACTCGCGTACATAAGTGCAAAACGAAACTGTTTATTGTGACATTCATTGCCCTAGTACAATCATCCCTTGCTTTTGTATATCAATGGCGCTCAACTGATGGTACACTGAAATCATTCTTCCCAAAGTTTAAAAGACAAACCATATGCATTTTATCCAGTTTATACACCTGTACACTGAGTTTGAAACCAATAGGACAGCAGTAAATAATTGAACTACAGAAACGTGCGTCCGTTCAAATCACTCTATTACTGCAAAAACGATGGAAATGCGCATACTTGATACTCGTTTGCTTCTTTTGTCAGACCCAGTTGTTTTAGTTCGCTAATAACAGCCCCTTTACCCTAAACTCAGAACAAAAGTATATATAAATAATAAATATAATGAGTATTGACTGAGTATTAACTGAAAAATGGTACGAATTTTGATGAGCAATGCAAAGCACCTATAGAGGCCTGGAACTCACAAACTGGTAATCTCTAATAGTAAGAAAGTAGTACTATATAATCAGGGTGCGACCGGGTATCCGGCTCCTGTTTACTATGCGGCAAAAAACCCGCATCTGGTTCCGGTATCCGGTATAAACCTACCGGATACCGGATTTCGGTGATGATTTCGCTAATCTCAAATTATTGCAAATTATGTTGTGAGATGTTATGTTTTCAGTCTCATTACATGTAAGTATACAGTATTGTTTTAAAACAGTATTTTTGAATATGGTTAAGGCAATGATTCGAATTTTATTATCGAAACAAACCAATAATTTGTAGCTTGTGACTTGGAAAGTGGCGATAAAAACTTAGCATTGCGAACCGAATTATTTCTTCTGCTTTTAACATAAAATTATTCTTTTGAGTCTTACTACTGGCTCTTCTGGTTGAACATCTGGAGTATTAACAATTTCCCAAATTCCTTCGTTAAAACCACGGTTGACACGTGGCAACGCGTATTTGTCCTCATTGCCGGTAAATGTCCATAAATCCTTTGCGCTGCAACTTCCGCTATAACATAGCTTATAAATAAATTTTAAACAGAACAAGATAGTGCAGAAAATAATACGTATGTTAAATGTTTATCTTTAAAGAATAGGCTTTGAACCTTGCAATGGCCAGGCCATGGCCATAGGTAATGTGCTGTGGCAACAAAAAAGTATGTTTTAAAGCTAGGACAGTTGTTCTTAATATTTGTGTTTGATACCAAAACGAGCAAACGAACAAGGTTTCACAAATTTACAAATTTACCAAGTTTTCAAACACAATACTAACAAAAGAATGCGCTTACACTTCATGCGTTCCAAAGAAGAAAACATTGTAACGCGTTGAAGCCGGAGACCTGATTTCGGACTTGAATGGTTCAATCTAAAATTTCAAGCCAGAAATAAGGTTGATAAATAGTATGCATTTGTGCTGAAACAATTTGTCGTTTTCCATATTCCCAAAATGTAGCTACTATTTGTGCTTTGTCACAATAAAATCAAAGTGCTTTATATTTCCTTTCAAAAATATAATTTTATGCAGAACTTTATAAAACATGCATATATATGCTTGTTTATTCTAGGTTCAATATACCAAACAGCAAACTTCGGTTAGACTCAACCTTTCATTTTTCCACTTACACAATGTTCATTGATTCCGGTGACATGGATGGGCGGTTAAAAACCGAGACGTGACCACCGAGGCCGGCCAAGAAAAGTCTCGGTCTCGGTTACTTTTTGGTCATTACTGAAAAAAATTAAAATATTCGTCAAAATAAATTATTTCTCCTTTTTTCGTGGTTTTTTGGTTTTCATACTTGTACAGAACAATTTTATACATGAGGCATCACTCACTTCAACCATACATAAAGTCATACATTTGCTGAATCCTCGACTGTTGGTCTCGGTTCCAAACCACCGACACTCAAAAAAGCGAGACCGAGACCTGCCAAATACCGAGACTTCCAAGACCGAAACCTGCCAAATACCGCGACTTGCCAAGACCGAGACCTGCCAAATACCGAGACGTGCCGAGACCGAGACCTGCCAAATACAGAGACTTGCCGAGACCGACTTGTGTGTTTATATACGCGGCTTGTGTATGTGCAGAGTGTGTAATGTTAAGACATATACATACTTATGCACATATACCACCAGAGGAAATTAGGATATCGGCCGCGTGGTGTAATGGGTAGCGCGATTGACTCGCGAGCGAGAGGTCCGAGGTTCGATTCCCGGCGTGGCCATATCTTTCGGAGAAATTAAGAGGAAAATCATGTATATTCACAGTACTTCGAGGAAGGGGGTCGTCCCGACCGTGCAGTTGTGACATGGAGGTCTCACCGAGATGGGCGCTGTAAATTGTAGGTCCATGGATTCGGATAGTTTGGATTCGCGGTCCGGGGCGACCGCCTGAAGAAGTGGATATGTGAGTTTGAGTATATGTGGTGTAGCTTGTGTATGTGCAGAGTGTGTAATGTTAAGACACATACATATTCGTGCACATATACAACCAGAGGAAATATGATATCAGCCGCGTAGTGTAATGGGTAGCGCGATTGACTCGGAAGCGAGAGGTCCGAGGTTCGATTCCCGGTATGGCCATATCTTTCGGAGAAATTGAGAGGAAAATCATGTATATTCATAGTATTTCGAGGAAGGGGGTCGTCCCGACCATGCAGTTCTGACACGACTCACATCCCTACCCGGTGGTACCAAGCCCGGCCTCATGCCAGGAGAAAGGTGTCAGCCCTGGGCCAGCTCTACATTAAACCACTAACGGCTACTGGATTCCCGCCATCGTAGTCGAGGTGCCAGGCGTAGGTAATCTGACATTTGATAAATTATATACTACGTTCCTTTTGTTTGGCTTTTGATTTTCTAACTAACACATCTGACAACGTGTCACAGTAATTTGATTTTTATTACACAGTACAAGCTTCTCAATCAACTGTTATTTAAATGCTAACTCACCCTGGCAGGCCACGGAGGGTATCCTTTAATTTTTGCGAACACCAAGTCGCCAACCTCGTATGTTTTTATGACCTTCTTTGACTTCATCAGATATACTTTACACTAACCACTTAAAATGATGGGCTTTGAAACGAATGTTTAAACATCATGAATGCATTTCTCGAAAAATACAACAGTTAAATACCATAACGCCAGCTGGTACAGGGTAATATATGCATTTGTTACTAGCTAGACTCCTGATATTTTTCCAAGTTATGTTATTACTAGCTATGTTACGGCGCTGAAACTTACCCACGTAAACTTTAATATTTCATATGGGCAGCAGATGTGCACCACAGAAATATGAACAATAGTTAGCGTTTGTTTTTCTTCTTGTTGCCAATGTTTCTAGGCTTAGCCAAGCAAAAAGGTTTATTTTTTTTTTATGGTGGGATTAGGAGGTTTTTTTTTGGTTTTTTTTTTTTTTTTTTGGGGTTTGAATGGGCTAGTGGTGATTGGTTTTGGGCTTATTATTGATGGAGGCCTTTTTTTTGAAATGCGTATAGCAGCTATCAATAGTTAGCGTTTGTTGCCTACTTATACTCTGATCATCATGGTCAATGTTAAGATTGAATCACTAATTGAGAAACTACTTTGAACTTGTTCTTTAGCTTGATGTATTTTTCATAACGAGGTCGTTTCTTATTGAGTTACTGAGCCTAAAATGTTTGGTAATCTTTTAGAAACAACGATATAGGTATACCATATGTTTAATAATTTCTAAAATTTTGTATATTGCCGGCCGGCCGCCGGTCGGCCAGTCATAGGTTTCGTTGGCTGCCGGCCGGAAGGCCAGTAGAAAAAGTGGTAACTGAACAACACTACTGGTGATAGGTGCTACACAAATTTGAAAATACGGGCTCGGTAACTAGCACGCGTGGTATATTTTGAATACTGACTGTGTTGCAGAAACATTATATAAAGTCGACGTCTGGCTTAAATCGACTTTGGACTTAATTCTAGAAAGGGACTACACTGGCCAGTAATTGCTTATCACTGAAGAAGCTGAAAAAATTGTGACAACATAAATTTAATATTTTTAAACATATTAATCCCTTCTCACATTGAGTTGCCTGTAGGCAACTCAGCGCAGTGTATATACGTTAAATAGTATATACCGCACCGTGTTTAACAATTGCAACACGTATACATAGTACTAAGTCACCACAAGACGTGAGAGCCCCCTCGGGCTCGAGCGTCAAGCTCCTATAGCTGAGTGGTGATGGTATACGCCTCCCACTCCAATCACTGGAGTTCGAATCCTAGCTTAAAAGTAGGTCTAACGGAAAATAGAAAATATTCATGTGTGAAAGGGTTAAGCGAAAAATTTTCAGTTTACTATCTATAACCCCTTCTCACATTGAGTTGCCTGTAGGCAACTCAGCGCAGTGTATATACGTTAAATAGTATATACCGCACCGTGTTTAACAATTGCAACACGTATACATAGGACTAAATCACCACAAGACGTGAGAGCCCCCTCGGGCTCGAGCGTCAAGCTCCTATAGCTGAGTAGTGATGGTATACGCCTCCCACTCCAATCACTGGAGTTCGAATCCTAGCTTAAAAGTAGGTCTAACGGAAAATAGAAAATATTCATGTGAGAAAGGGTTAAGTTTTCAATTCCAAAAACTTCTAGCTAAAATATGACATGTTGTCTCTAAACATCATGGTCAATGTTAAGATTGAATCACTGATTGAAACTACTTTGAACTTGTACTTACTTTAATCTATATTTCACAACGAGGTCGTTTCTCATTGAATTACTAAGCCCAAAATGTTTGGTAATCTTTTAGAAACACAACGATATAGGTATACCCGGCCAGTCAAAGGTTTCGTTGGCCGCCGGCCGGCCGACCAGTAGAAAGTGGTAACTGCAAAATTTGAAAATACGGGCTCGATAAACTAGCACGCGTAGTATATTTTAAATACTGACTGAGTTGCAGAAACATATAAAGTCGACCTCTGGCTTAAATCGACTTTGGACTTAATTCCACAAAGAGACTTAACTTTTATTGTTCAAAATTATATATAATTGGCCGCAGGATTGGTCTTTTCCGCAAAAATTGAATGTGAGAAGTTCGTGAAATATTAGATTGATCACCCTAAAGCAGAACTTCGTGTTGTTCTTTACCGATGAAAGCGATCGCTCAGATTCAGTAACGCGGCCGGACAAATGTTTACTGCCCAACCCAATAACCGTTATAACACCGATTATAATGCGCACAATTACGACACGCGGTATATGTCCTAATTGGTGTAGCCTGTTACACTGAACCTTTTCCACTGTCCGATGCGCTTAATGCCTAGATTCTATTTTGCCTAGCCACAAGTCCACACAAATCCAAGTTCTCCATCTTTTTCCCCAAGTTTTCCCCAAAAAGCCGCGTATTCCCCGTTAGAATTACACCAATTTTTCCGACCAGACTAACCTCGTTAAAATGGCCAATTTCATTGCAGAATAGTAACACTAACCCCGTTAGAATTACTAAACTGCGGTTCCCCGGTTTCCCCTGTTTTCCCCAGATTAGCGCATAAAAACGACAGGAACTCTTGCTGAATCCTTCTCAACGCGCTATGCGCAAGCCAGGTTAAGTACCTACAACACGCAACTATTTTCCTTCACATTGGTCTTTCGTGGCAAGGTTAGATTATAGGTGCACTAATTGCTTGACAACGTGTAAACTCTACACAAACCGTATAAAACGAAAACAATCGTAAAAGGTTTCAAAACGCAACTGTTTTCAAAATACCCGAATTCATACTGAATTCCGGTCCTGGCTACCCCATAGGTATCTCGACCTCATTTTCATGTCGACCGACACCCACAAGTGAGTGTCCGCCAAACTTTGCAAATGAGGTACGACATACGTCTATAACCCGGTAACGACCTAACACAACACCACCACCAACAACAACAACAACAACAACAACAACAACATGGGTGCTGACATAGCCTAACTATGTCTTTCAACCGCAGAAATAGTCACCAACATATGAAATAATATTTAACGGCCATGCAAGGCCCCAGGCAAAATTTACATTGCAGACACAGCCGCCATAGCATAAATTTACGCTTTTGACGCGATCTAGCATCGCCTAAGCCTAACTTAAGTTCTAAGACAGACTAGGTGAGCACACGGACTACATTAAGGTGTGGATTTAAGGTTTGGCTTTTAGTTTATACTTTAGTTTCTAGTTTGAAATATGATTTGAGTGTTGCACAGCCACCTACAGAATCGACTGGAAAAATCGCTTCCCTTTTTCCGAAAAAACCAAAAAAACTAACAAATGTAAAATTATCTTTAATTCTTCTAGAAGTACAAGAACGTATTAATGATGCATGATTTGTCTATTGAAAAAGAGACATTGCGAGAATCGAATGATTACATTAATATTTTATATCAGGAAAAACGGAAAAAACAGAAAAATTGAAAAGCATGTGCTAATGCTTAATATACAAGTACAAGAACGTAATAAAGCAAGATTTGTCTATCGAAAAAAGTGACATTGGGAAAATCAAATAACTATTTTATTTAGTTTCAACATATGGGCCAGTATCAACATGTGAGATAACGCATGCAGATGATATGCTTACACAAACTGAACTTATAGTATTTTTAAATTCAATCAAGCCTCGAATGTTATGGAATATTGCACATAAATATTAACGATGTTATCCAACCCAGCAAGCACTCTTTGTCAGGGTTATAACGGAATTCCGATTCCGGCTAAAATTCTGAAAAAATTTGGGTTCCGATTGCGACTGTCTTCTAATCCGATGCCAGAATTCCGATTTTTCGGTTATGAGATTTTAATAAGCCGATTGAATTTAAATTCTGCCTATTTTTTCGTCTGTTTGCAAATCTGTTTGTTTTTTGTTTTGAAGAGCATCTAGCAGAGTGAATTATTTCGCTGATTATCAAAATGTGACTACAATTGAAAACTTTAAGCTCTACTTTTAAACAAATAACAAAATCTAAACTTAAATACTTCATAGCTGTAAACAGTGATGTTAGCCCCACTAGTTTTCAAATATAGCTCGATATTTCGTTCAACAGTGCTTTTATCCTTACTGCAGTGAAAACGACACTCCACTGAATTGGTTAGTTTTCAAAAAACTGTGCCCTGTTATTTATGAATTCGTAAGACTTCATATTTAAAGTTTTGAAATGCTCAAAATGCTTAACTGCATTTGAAATTAGGCCAAGTTGTTCCTGTGCTTCGAGAATTGGCAGACCTCCATTAATATCATAATTTTACAGGTTAGTAGATCGATAGTGCAGTCAGGTATCCCACTGGTTTTCAAATATAGCTCGATATTTGATTCAACAGTACTTATCCTTACTGAAGTGAAAACGACACTCCACTGAATTGGTTAATTTTCAAAAATCTGGGTCCTGTTATTTATGACTTCATAGGACTTCATATTTATAGTTTTGAAATGCTCAAAATGCTTAACTGCATTTGAACTTAGGCCAAGTTGTTCCTGTGCTTCTAGAATTGGCAGGCCTCCATTAATATCATAATTTCACAGATTAGTAGATTGTTAGTGCAGTCAGCTATACAAGAAATTTTTACTGAAACTGTGAACAATACAGACAAGCATACTGCTACAAAAAGTCAAAAGTCATGCACTTTATTTTTTGATATTACTAATAACTCAAATTCCTATCCCGGTTCCTACAAAAAACTTGATTCCGATTCCGATTCCGCTTCCGACAAAATTTACTTCCGATTGGATCCCTGCCGTTGTGTTTTATTTACGTATTACTGGTATATGTCATTCATGCAGGAGATGCGTACCCCGTCTCTCTGTCTCTTTTAGGGCTGCTTGTTTGAAATTATGTCATCCTGAACATGCGAGTACGCTTTGTGTAATTTTTCACCAACCAAAGAATACTGCCCTAACCTGGTTACCTTTAGATTAGCAGCAACTATTGCTCCGTGCAACCGGAATTACATTTGATCGGAATCGGAATTTGAAAAAATTTCCGAAAACGGAACCATAGTTAAAAACATACGCCAAAGAAAAACTCATATTAATATTCTATTATGCTATATTATTGATGAAATAACCTTAGTTGAAGATAGATATTTACTTAATCTGCTGCATTTTATATGTTCGCTGTTCACGGAACCGAAATCTTCAACCAAAGGTGGTTATATTACTTTCGGTGATTGACAAAGTGTATATATACTATACTGCGGCATTTTTAATTCGGGTAAAGTTTACCGAAACCGGAATGTGAAAACATCCCGGAACCAAAATTCCAATTGCACCCGGAACGGTTGCCGTAGCAAAATATTAAACCGTACACAGTTGCAATCAAAATTTCAAACTGCAACTATGCTTGCTATCAAACGCAACCGGATATCACAGACGCCTGCCATTGCATCGAAACACAGCATCCGTATTTCGGATTTCACAGCCGCGTAACTGTGTAGTGGAGACATATTTTTGTGAATCTTTATTTACTGTGGCGTGAAAGGCAAAGTGTTTAAAAGCAGTGAAAAGCAGTTTTTTTGCAAATCTGACGAGAGATAACCTTAGTTGAAGATAGATATTTACTTAATAATCTGCTGCATTTTATATGTTCGCTGTTCACGGAACCGAAATCTTCAACCAAAGGTGGTTATATTACTTTCGGTGATTGACAAAGTGTACTACGGCATTTTTAATTCGGGTAAAGTTTACCGAAACCGGAATGTGAAAACATCCCGGAACCAAAATTCCAATTGCACCCGGAACGGTTGCCGTAGCAAAATATTAAACCGTACACAGTTGCAATCAAAATTTCAAACTGCAACTATGCTTGCTATCAAACGCAACCGGATATCACAGACGCCTGCCATTGCATCGAAACACAGCATCCGTATTTCGGATTTCACAGCCGCGTAACTGTGTAGTGGAGACGTATTTTTGTGAATCTTTATTTACTGTGGCGTGAAAGGCAAAGTGTTTAAAAGCAGTGAAAAGCAGTTTTTTTGCAAATCTGACGA
>JASANG010000867.1:0-96093 GCA_030248215.1 Enoplolaimus lenunculus | reverse complement strand
TTTTTAGTTGTTGTCTTTTGTTTTGTTTTTGAGTGTTTATTGCTTTGCATCCGGAAGTTGATAGTGGTTATTTTTTAAAAGTTGCACGCACAAGAAGTAATAGTTTTCAAAGCTATTGTTTTAGAGCTAAAAATAATTCTGTAATTGTTTTACCAAATAATTCTGTGGCTTAATACGGTGCTTTATCTTATAATTTTACTTGTTACATTTACTTTGTCATTTAACTTTTATATAAATTTTCCAAACCCGTGCGTTTTCTGCGGAGCGATTGATCTTAGTTGAAGTACGGACTCATTTGCTGTTGGACCCCAAAGTTTATTTGACGCGGTGTCGAACACAATAGCTAGCTACCCGGATCACACAGAAAAGAACAGAATCAGGACACACAACCGGATAAAGAAACACACACAACCAACCGAAACCCAAAACCGACAAGCCTAAAGCCCGCCTCTCCAACTACCATTTTCGTCGACTATGTGTCGATGGTATGCTGCCAGCAAGCACTCAACACAATGTGCATTGCATTTATGGCATATGCACTAAGACAGCATGTCGCGCATGCTTTCATGTCCTTATATTCATCACGGTCGTCCCTTGACCGTCAACCCTATTTTCGACAGGATACCGTATTCATAGCGCGGCAATTTGCCATTGCGCTCACGGCGTGGCCCCCATGTCAGTGTAAGTAGAGATCGGGACTTGATCGAACTCTCAGCCTACCGATTGTTAAGCGAATACTGTACCGTTGTTCCACGCAGCCCGCCTCTCCAACTACGATTTTCGTCGACTATATGTGTCGATCATATGCTACCAGCAAGTACAGAACACAGTGTGCATTTATGCACTAGGACAAGCAAGTCTCACATGCTTACAGTACAAATTTTGATAGTTCTCAGCCAGATCCACGGCTGTCAGTCAGTTTCTAGCAAAAGTATTCGTTTTTATCCGGAAAAATAGCGGGTTCTGGCAGCCTGCTCTGTATGGTGTGGATTGCGTTTACTACGTTGCCAGGTGTACAACTGCGGTACCGGCGGTTTGTACAGATATTACTAGCGTCGCATGCTTGGTTGCCCGGAAAAACTCATGCGAATTTACCAATTTTGAACTGAATTTCGGATTTGACATTGAATCTCGCTTTAATCCAATTTCAGACCTAATTTGGAAGTATTTTGTCAAGCCGTAAAAACACATTGTTTACGAGTCAAGTTAGCGTTAATTCCGTTTGTTATACGTGTGCCAACATTTTATTTGCTCGTATATATTACTCTGCATTAACAGTCCGGAGCGTACTAATTCGAATCGGACCATTTTACAATAGCACGTGCCAAGATCTCACATTATTCGGTTATTTTAACCTTAAAACCGGGCCAAACTGGCAAGGTCCATCTCGGATTGAACATTTTTATATTCTTCCGAGTTAAACACAAAATTATAATGAGTGCAATGCTACTTATTTATTTATTGACAAAACGGACACTAGCTAAGTAACTAAAAGCAATTGTAATTTTTAAATTGAGTACAGAGTATAGTGGTAAAAAATGCTTAGCGAAACGGTGGAACCGGAATCGTTTTTGCCTCTTCTTGAAGCAAAATTGAAGTAAAATACTTTGTGCCATAGTTTATTTGTCGACGAAATCTTGGATCATCAACATGCTGCCCTAATTTAACTATTCAATTTGTTTACAGGAATATAAGACGCTAAGACGCTGTTGTTTACTTTCTATATTACATGATTGCAGAAGAATCTTGGCCACCAACATTCAAATTTCCCACCAACACTTGATTTAGTGATTTTTAAAGAACCGCTAAACGGCCATTTTATACTTGAAATAGGGTTTCTTTTGAAAAGTGCTTTCATATGTCTTTTATTTTTGGACTTTTCGTTCCCGGTAAAAATAAATGTTGGTTTTCATTCCCTTCATAAAAGAGAATATTCCGTTTTAGACATTATCTTCCTACTCGTAGTAAGAGATCGCGTGCAAATCATTGAATTTTTACTATGTACCGATAATGGTCCTATTAATTTATTTGAAAAAATAGCGAAATTCATAAACGATTTTGACTGTATCCGCCATTTTGCTAAACTTTTATGAAACTCGGTAGTAAATATTTGACATATCACAATTGTATTGGCAAAAAATATTACATTGTTTGTACTTTTTATACTTCAATATCCTTTCTCAGTTCCGGCATTTATTTTAATTTCCATCCTTTTTCGTTTTGGTTATTTTTATTATCCGTTTAAATATTCGGACACATAATTGTCGGCGATTAAGTACGACGCCTATATTTCTAAAGTAAAGAGCATTTCTTGCGGTACGTAAACTCTAGCTGACGTCGTTTACTATCACCCATAAAGTGTGAAAATTACAAAATATTTTTTGTAATATTCAGACTGAAATTCTCAGCTCGCAACATATTTTAATATAGATAAGTATTTTCAGTTCTAATATTTTTGTTTAATATCAGTTTCCGTCTCCAAACAACCCGCCAAGGCCTCCTACGAATCCGCTTCCGAAATTTTCAAACAAACCACCACATTCGTTCGAGTTCTTGTTGCGAATCAATCCTATACAGCAACCATCGTACAAAAATTTTAATCCACCCCCCTCAAACGATAAGCCCGGTTTGCCAAGCGGGGCATTGGAGCAAATTTGTCGATTGCATCGTCGTTTTTCCTCCCTTCGGCATCCTGCTTTTATACCTACTTCACAAATTCTTGACCGCTTTTTGAATCCACATCCCCCGCAAGGATGATCACATTCCGACCACTGAGACCAAGCATTACATCCGCAATCATCAACATCAACAGGTTCATAGGTGCTCGGAATAGGTGTGGTTGTTGTAGAACTTAGCCCCCTTGAACTTTTCGTAGTCCTCTCTTCCCCGTCTCCGTTGCATTGTCCGCCCTGACAAGGTGCATCACTCCAATATTTAACCCCAAACGTATAATCTTCGCTTGGCGAACGAGTTATAAGCAGCAGCTCTTCATGTGTAGACATAAATTCAGTTTGAGGAACCGTATCGCAACAAAGTCGATATCCAGTGGTTTCGAATCCGTTTCGAGCGGTATTTACTTCAGCGTAGCTCTTCGAGCACGGCTCCGTACAAGGAAATTTGAATTGATCAATGAACTTCAGTTGTACTTGATACCCGGGCGGCGCTTTGATCCACCAGTTACATTTTTGGCTTGCAGAATAAGTTTTCACCGCAATAGAACCTCGAACTTTCGTCGCTAACAGGGTTCCACCGCATCCAGCGTCGCTTGGTTCGACATAATCACAAGTCCGCCCGGAAAATCCTGGAGGACACTTACACTGACGACAATTATTCGGATTTGGATAACCATTATGTTGACATCGCACTTTTGAGCGGCTGCATTTATCCGCACAATAAGCCAAGTTTACCTGAAATATAAAAAAGTATAATCAAATCGCTATTAAATAAGTAGGTAAACGTAAGTAAACTGACAATGTTCGCTGAAACGAAATAATATACGCGATGGGTTGCTAGAATAGTCTAGACTATCAGGTTTTAAAATCTTAAAGCTTGACGTTTTAATTGTCGGTTGAAGCAGAATATATCCATGTAGGGAACGACTTTATCAGCACATTTTGTGCACAAAATTTTACTGTGTAAAAACAGATATTTGATTAATCGGTTTTAACACGGGTAAAAATGTAAACCCGTTAAATATTTTGGCCAATTTAAAGAACAGGGGCGGAACAGTATTAAGCATATCAAAAACCTAAGTCTAAGCCTAAGCCTAAACCTAAGCGCAAGAATGAGCACATTCCTAAGCCTTAAGCCTACGCCTAAGTCAAGCAAAAAATATTCTAAAGCTTAAGCTTACTCTTTCCTAGTCCCGCAGAAAAACGTTCCGCCCCTGTTTGGTACATGTTCCAATATTTGCATACCTCGTTTCCAATGTCATATCTTTGAAACCTTTATACTTTAATTTCCGTTTTCGATTCCGTTATATTAATTTGTATTAGGTTCCGGTTATGCCAATTTTTACCATCTTTTACCACCCGTTTACGCCCAGATAACAACTACAATTACCTGTTTTACATCGGCAAATGACGGTCCAAGCCTTTGTCCCATTGTTAGTTGGTAATTTTTCTCGTTTGCAACAATCGCATATTGATTAGAAACCAGCGTAAATCCTCGGGTCCAACCGTCATAATGCATAACACTGCCATAATCGTATGCTACACCATAATCATTTACATCGGCGGGGCTTTGTGGCACAAAATTGTTATAATACGATGGTAGAATGTTTAAATAATTAATTGATACATAGTCCTTCTGATCAGGCCGATTTTGCTCGTGAAAAAAACCAAGCGAATGACCGATTTCATGTGATGCAATGCCAAGTGTATTGCATCCGTTCTCGAACAATGATATTTCTTGCGTTCCACCTGCATTATACACATGGTTTGATTCACTGGCGGGTGCAAGGAGACTCACTTAGGTATAGACAGCCCCCAAACAGCAATCAAGCCGAAACAATAGCATTAGGTTTAGCACTAAAATTGCGTCTGACTTCTGTTTCGCTGCGATAGCGCGCGAACTTTATCACTTTGTATTGCGCGACCTCTGTCAAAAATTTCTGGATTCGCTACCGCTTCAATTATATATACTTAACAATCCGCCCTCAGCCGCCCTTTGTTTACTCATTATGTGTCCGGTATTGCAACTATCCATTGAATTAAAACTTCATTTGTCTTGTATCAAAAGCTTAGCTTGAGCGATAATGCAATTTTATACATAGGAATGTACTTTCAAAACTTAAGTATATGTCTTAAACTCAACTTTATTTTGGTCCAGGTATCGTTTATGCACTGCACTTAGAAATAATTGACATTTATGCACTCTAATTAGGGTTCAGGGATTCTATCCGCTTTTACTGACTCTTATTAATGCTTAGGTTAGCACCATTTTTCTGTTACTTACCTAGGCGACGACATGTCTGTCCGGTTTAAGGGTGTGTGTCAGATTTAACCAAAAAATATCTGTACATATTTAAACCAGAGTGAGAAGGCTTGGAATCCCACGTGGAAACAATTGCGACGTAGAAAAATTTCACTTTATTTTCCGCAAAAACCTCCCAGGTTTAATATTTTAAATACCTGCTCGGCCAACAAACGACGAACATCCGCGTCCGTTAGTGAATTCAATTCGATCAATGCCCGGTCCATTCTCTTGCCATCGTACGCACGTTTCGGATTCCCACAACCGAATTGCGTCTTTTACAATTTTTCGTACACTCGTAGGAACGTCTCTAGCAAATTCGTACGGTACCGGCATTGATTGCCACAAGTCAAAGCGTCGAATTCCCACTTTTCGCTTCCGTCGTCGTTTTTTTCCGAAACTGCCTTGAAGAAAGTTGCGAAACAGCTCTTGAATAGATAACGCTTGTGACGGACTGAGCAAAATGTCACCTTCAAATACCGCCGCGATTAAGTTATTCTGTTCTAAGTTGACTTCGAGTTCTGTGTTGTAGCGTTGTCGCACGACTTTCTCGTTACGTTGCCGCTGTGCCGTTGATGGGCCGCCACGTCGACGTGCAGAAATCGCATGTCGCGCAACATTTTGAAGAACACTGTTTCCCAATGATGCCAAATTTTCCATTGTTGACACGTCTGCCATTGGAGTACGATATTTGTCGCCTTTATCTGACAATGATGCCGAGCCTTCGGAATCTTTTTTGCTTGACGATTTTTCACGACGATTAGCGTCAGTTGCGAGTTTAGCAAATTTACGACATACGGGATGGTTTGGCTTCTGGCCACAAAATTTGGTTATTTTGGTATCACACTCCGATCCCAGTTCAACACGGTTTCGTTTACACCAATTTACAATTTGAATAATTCCGCTTGCATCGGCGGTTTGTCGCTTTGACCGAAACGTACGAGCTTTGTTTCGGAGTACCGCACCTTCAATTGGGCTTTCGATAGGGATTGCTATCGCGATTTCGAAGTGCACGGTTAATAACAAAATTGATATTATAAAATCAACAAAGCGAGTCATGTATGCTAGTAGATTGTAAGCCCGGCGTCGTATATTTTGAATCAGAAATTTGGCAATTGAAAAGTGTGAAAATTAGAATTTAAAAACTTTAAATACTTGACAGGTTAAAACTGTTAAAACGCAAAAAACGTTCGTTCGCTCTTTATAAGTTTTCGATCGAGTACAGTCGTTGTGTTTACAAATAAACTAAAGTTTCGTTTTGTACAGTTTGCAATATGTATTGCAGTCAGAGTTTAGACACAGTTTCACGAAAATTTTGTGTTTTATATAATAAAGTAATTTGAAAATGCGTCAACAATCCTTTCATATAAAATACGTGAATAACTGTTTACAAATGCAAAACCATGCGTCAACACCAACTCCTTAACAAAGCATAACGAGGTCGCTTTACAGCCTCCAGATGAGTAAAGGTAAGGTCATTGTGTTTAACACAAAATCTTGCTACCAGTGTGCAACCGGAGGTGAAAAATATCAGAGCCTGAGGTGGAGGTCAGCAAAATTTCCCACAGCTGGAGAAGCCGAAGACTAGGTGAAATTAGGTGCGTAGGATGATGTTGTTTTTACTCGCTAATTTTAGCAAATAATCATTTGGTTTTACACTCTTATTTTTTACCAAATGTCGGCAATTTTTTCCTTAAGATTGTACTAAAAATGAAACGAAATGAAGCAAAGAAGTTAATGTTGTAATACATGCCAGATTTCTCCTCTAATATTGTCTAACCTCCAGAAAAAATTCTACTAAAGCAGAGGGCGGAGGTTGATTTTCTGCCACAGCTGAAGCTGTAGGCTGACCTCTGGTTGTACCATGCTTCTCCAAAGCGAAGCGAACACATGCGTTGTGTATTTTGTAGAATAATTTGAACACAAGAATTTCAAATTTGTTGCGGTAGCTGCAGTCAATCTACAGCTGAAAACGGAGAATAAATATTCGATAAATGAAAGAAATTTGTAACTGCATTGCACTCAGTACAACGCTCTGTGAGCATCGATCTTCTGGTCAACGATTCATCGTTATGATTGGGCAAGCAGAAACCATCATTCGAACCACGGCTCTGGCTCCGGCTACTATACAAGTTTTGCCGTAACTTCCGGCAATTTCGGCAGTGAAATTTTTAAATTTTTAAAAAACTGTACCATTTGGTGCATTTACGGGTCATCCGCGTTAAATGCCCACGGATGAGTAAAAATGTTGCATCCAGCCCATTCGGAACACCATCAAGATAATATTCTAGGTATAGAGTCAAGGGACAGTTTAATAGGTGAGCTATTAATATCCAGTGTTAATTGTCCAGGCTCTGTCGGAAGGGACTCTGGACAAATACAAGCCCCTGATCTATACATGGGCCGGGATATCTGCACATTCATAACGGCTTAAGTTAGAGTATGTACATTCCGCACACACATTTTAAAGACGCACATTTATGTATCTGCACCTACATCCAGACTGCAACCGGAAGTGAAAGATGCCGGAGCCGGAGTCGGGGCCGGTCAACAAAACTTGCCGGAGACAAAACCATAGGTGAAGCCGGAGGTGAGGCGCTATTATAGTTAAAATGATGTTTAATTTGTTAATTTTAAAAGATATCTGTATGTGTTGTTAAATCGTTTGGTTTTCCGTTTATGCTTTACAAAATCTTGGTAATGATTCCATTAAAATTGTAACAAATTTAAAACGAAACACGCTGAACAGGTCAATTTTGTAAAACTATACAAAATTTCACTACTGAAAATGCCGAAACCTCCGCCAATAATTCTACCAAAGCCGGAGTCGAAGCTGGAGGTCGATTCCTGCCTGAGTTGGAGCCGGAGGCAGACTTCCGGCTGTACCCTGGTACATAAACAAGTGTACCTACGTACTAAACAAACAAAAAAATTAAGTACCTATCGAGGGATAAGGAACAATTTAGTGCCGCATAGGTAGACTTGTGACAATAACAGTTTTACTGATATAGAGTAACGACAAGCAAATATTGACTCCTAGAAAACATATTCATTTCCTAATGGTTCAGACAATTATTGACAATCGTTGTACTAAACACACATTGCACGTAAAAAATCGGTGATGGCCAAAAGTTGTCCGAGACTGAGACTTTTCGTGGCCGGTCTCCTCCCATCCCTATGACTGGGATTACACTAATTTTTTGCTTGGCTTTAGGCTTATGCTTAGGCTTAGAAATATGCTTGCTCATTCTAACGCTTAGGCTTCCCCTTAGGCTTCGACTTAAACTTATTAATATGCTTAATACTGATCCGCCCCTTTTTTGCATGTGCCGGCTTAGATACCGAACCATTTTAATGCTGAAGATTATAACTAATAGCCTTTTAGGAGTATGAGAAATATGCTGAGATATATTCTGTCACGCCTCTGGAATACACTCGTCATCTATATCTGGTTTTCTAGCGTCACAGTAACCCAATAAAGATTGTAAACGTACAGGGTCACATGCAAAAATTTCTACACATTTTAACGTGTGTGACAGAAACATACGCAATAGTAAAGTCAATCAGTTCAATGGTACTTGGCATAAATAAATACAAATGATGGTACAAACTTTTTGTAAAGTTTTAAAAATAATCTTAGGCAAGAAAAATACCGTACCCGGAACCGGATGTCGATTTTTGTCGGAGCCGGAGTCGAGGCCGGATATCCGGTCGCACCCTGGTTGCGCCATGCTGGAGGTGGAAACGCACCTGGAGCAAAGATTCGATAAATCAGACAAATAGTGAGCAGTACTAGCTGAAGTTTTCACATTCTGCCAAAATAGCTTGTGGAAGATTTATAAACGGCTTTTATTACGTCAAATTTGCGTGCCGTTTTAAAGGTAAGGAAGCGATGGATGCTTTTTATAAAAGTAATGTTAAAATAGTTATAACTTTGCAAGCTACAAGCGTGCGGTTTCTTGCTGTTCCTATCACGACATAAAAATATCTTAGCCTTTGCTCATGACAATTTTTTTCTCAATCGTTCGGATATTTTTTCAAATATCAAGGAATATTATATTCAGAATTACGGGATTTTATTACAACAGCAACTCGAAAAATTAATACACTGCTGATTTTATTAGTCATTTTAGCAAACTTAATATTGTCTTAACTTACCAAAGTTCTTCTTGACCTCCTGAAGAATATGCGCTTGTCACATTTGTACCGGCAAAGATTCTTTCGAATACTCTTTTTAAAAAAGACACGTAGCTAGTACAGAATGGAATGGCTATTGTTTTTAGCTCCTTATTCGATTGCTGTAGAAAATTAGGAACGCAACGCATAGTGATTTATTGAGAAATGAATTACCCAAATTTTGCGAGGATGTTTTTAAAAAGGTCAAATATACTTTGGTGAGTGCTTCATTTTGTGCCACGCTGTTGTTTACTTCTTTATTACATGCTTCAATTCGGTCTGTAAGCATGTCAGACACGGTTGTGCTGTCCTGGTGCATATGCAATATATGCAATGTGCAATATGGGGGCTACACCGTGAGCACAATAGCAGATTGCCGTCCTGCTTTTCCAACTGCTTTACTAGAAAGGTCTGAAGGCCCGGTTCCTACCTAAACTGATACTGTCCAGGTTGCGCAAAACGAGACTCGTGGCCAGGGATGGGCGGTCTCGAAGGCCCGGTTCCTACCTAAACTGATACTGTCCAGGTTGCGCAAAACGAGACTCGTGGCCAGGGATGGGCGGTCTCGGTCAAAAAACGTGACCGAGACCAACACTCATTTGGTCTCGGTCAATTTTAACCGTTACCGAATCCCGAGCAAACGGAATAGACTAGAGGATTTTATAACATAGCGTAGACGTTATAAATACGGATGACCATATTTTTGACACGATGCCATAAATATTTTAAACGCAAAAATGCAACTATTTGTGTTTTGTCACAATAAAATCGAAGTATTTTGTGTTTCCTTTCAAAAATAGAATTTTGGGTAACCTGAGATGTCATTCTGTTTCTCAAATGCCTGTATAACCAGGTAACGGTGCTCCACAATCGTTCGCTGTCTGTATTGGTAAGCGAAATGCGCAAGTACTTCGGGGCCAAAGCTGCGATCCAAAAGAGATTTTATTTTTATCATTGCTTGTCGCTTTTTTACCTCTGGTTTCGGTTTGTAAATCACCGAGACTGACAAAAAGCTAGACCGAAACCGCGACCGAGACCAGCCAAATTTGAGACTTACCGAGACCGCCCATCCCTGCTCGTGGCTGAGCAAATATTCGCCTCATGTGTATAGAAGCAAGCGTCTTATATTCAAATGTAGAATAAAACAATAGTGTTTCTAAATATGTGGAGTAGCTAGGTAGCAAAATTTTGTAAATGTTCCTGAATAGAAGTTCTTGTTAATCTTTTGCATATTGCCTTTAATCTTTGTAATCTTTCATATTAAGATCTGGTAATATAGTTTCAGGTGTTTCGATATACTTTAGTAGATTTAAATTTCACTAATATATAATGGCTAGCAAATGTTTAAAACCAGGTGGTCAGGAGCCTGATGAGTTGGAACGGGAAATTTCTCAGGTACGTATGTAAGATGTGTTTTGCTCTTTTTAATAATTTGAACGAGGTTTATCGTTCTCAAAGATGTAGGTTTAGAATGTGTTTTACTGAAACAAAAATAATTATATACAGGGCCAATCTCAGGGGTGAAAATTTGGCCCTCCTATAGCGAGGATAAAATCAGTGAACATGGTTTTTGCGAAAGTTTTGCGGTTAGCTCGACCTAACTGAAAGAATTTTTTTCGATTTTTTATCTGAAGGTTGCCTTTCGTGTAAGTTGTTGCTTCGACCTGTGCCGATTTGAAAAATTTTGCCGATACCGATGCCGATTTTTATTTATAGGAAATATGTCGATATCGATTCCAATTTTAATACACGATTCAAAAAGAACAGATAGGATACAACATTACAAATATTATATATGCGGCGAGGACTTGAACCTTGACCACCATAAAAGAATACAACTTTTTGAGCACGGTTCATTTCAATTAATTTTTTCAAACAGAAATGCAAGAAAGATAACAGTGTCTTCAACCCACTGTTTTGTGCAACAAGTATCGGCAAAGAATTACCCATGTCGATTGATAGGCACATCTTTAGTCAGGGTGTGCGGGTGCTTGCCCCTACAAGATTAACTGCCCGGCCGAGTAACGCGGAGGGCGGTGCCCCCGCATTTAAAAGCACAAAATTCATTTGTGAAATAATTTAAAAAGTCCTTATTTAGGCTTATTAATCCAGCTAATATGCAAATTAGCTATTAACTAACTGTTCAATTATCGGTTTTGGAGGTTTGTAAACAGTTTATTCCAATTTTTCGCATCCGAAAACCATTAGTACTGAATTTGATCGCTTGTAACCTTAATAATCTGTAAAATAAATTAAAAATCCCAAATTAGGCTTAACTATTTAAGCTAATTGCAAATTTTTAGAGGCTTATAAACATTTATTCTGATTTCTCGTTCCAGAAATTCTTTGGTGCTGAAATTAGATTCCTTGTAACTCCAATATTTAGAGAAATGCAGTAAAAAGTACTAATTTAGGCTTAGCCCGTTATGCAAATTAGCCTGTAGCTAATAAACGGCCTAAATTTTAAAACCCCAATGCGTGGTTAACACCAAACAATAAAAAGCCTTTAAACAAGAAAAGTTTATCAAAATCAGTTAAGCGGTTCCTGAGATTCTTTTCGGACGGACAGACGGACATCCACCTTTCGACCCTCGAGCACAAAATATAAAACGCTTCGCGAAACTCCGAGCGTCACTCAATAATGCTCGGTTGAAAACTGTTATATACAATCATGTCCTACTGATCCAAACAATACTAGGTTTTAAAATTGTCAAAAGATTTTTTATTTTTTGCACCAAAGGGATTTCCGTCATGAAGTGAAAATTTCCGTAGCTCCGGAATATGGTCAATTTGTATTTTTATAGATTCTCCAGGTTGAAGTGAGCACGAATGTACAAAATTTTTCGCAAAAATAATGCTTCCTAATTTTATGCCCTTGTCGAGCGGCAAAGTTATACCGTACTGTTTTTAGATATTTTAATAAAACTCTGTGCGATTTTACTATATATACGCAGTGGTTCAAATTTTGATATTTATGGACGGCTGAGGTTCGACTTGCGATACGTGTCGATTGTTCCATACTAATGCACGGGACGGTCGATTGTATTTTTTAGTAATATACGGGTCTTTGTCACAAACAAACAGCTTACCCTGTGATAGCAGATATACATGTACGGAATGCAACTAAGTGTTTGCCGCTCGTATTGCGCACAGCGCACTCACATAATATGTCGTTGCGGCAATAAGTTAACACAAGTAATATTGAGAAATATTCACAAATACGTATATGTCGCTCATCGACATTGAAACTTAAAATAACAGGAACCAAAATGCGTTTATACGCAATGCCGCAATACGAATATCACAAGCTTTCAGGTAAATCTGAAAAGTACAGAACGGTCTATAATCTAGAGAACAACTGAAACTGGTTATATATAGCTAAACGGAATAAGAGTACCACTATTTTGTAAGATTTGTCATCAAATCTCTTAATCTTTATAGGCGCCCATGCATTGCTATACCTGCTATAGTAACCATTTTTATATAGAATAACATATAATTAAGTTTTCTTTTCATTATAATAGTAAACGCACAGGGAAAATCGATTTGTGGGAATCTGCGGCATCACGAAATTTATCTGTTTTTGATTTATGTGTTTGACCTAAATAACGTTGTACGTATACGCGCGTATATTACAATTTAGTTTTGATGCACTTTCCTGATTAAGAATAGTAGTAGCCATTTGCATTCCAGGCCTTTGTTGAATTAGAAAGCACTAGCGAAATAAAGCCACAGCTGCGCGAATTGTATTTTGTATCTGCAAAGGTTAGTCGAAATTATATTTTGGATTTTATCGTGTGTTGTTAATATTTTAAACGTAGAATTGTGTGACTTTGCTAGAATATGACTCTGACATCAATACAATAAGGACATATCCGTGCGTTTGTTTTTGGTCGAAATTGTTTTCATTTATGTTATCAGCATCATGACATTTTATTGGTGCACATACGTATTGCTAAATTACAAGTTAACTAGTTTCCAGACAATAGGCATACACAATACGAAAACTAAGCCTCTCGCGCGAATCTGCTCACCTGTTGCGGCAAAATGCATATTTTATGACGCATTTGTAACCTTAGAATACTTCTATTGGTTTTTCAGGAAATAGAAATTGCTGGACGCAAATCGGTTATCATACAAGTTCCAGTGCCGCAGATCAAAATGTATCAGAAGATTCAAGTGCGACTGGTGCGCGAATTGGAGAAGAAGTTTTCTGGCAAACAATTTTTCATTATCGCAAGAGTAAGCCTGCACTAAGAATCATGTTTTGTAATTAGTGTATATAGTTACATAACGTAGGTCTTAAACCTTCGGAGGTTCGTTTGTATGTTTTAAACAGCTTACCCATAATTAAGTATTTAGATTATACCTATATAAGTGTAACTCTATCAACAGCTACACAAAATAGAGTGTCACCAATCAGGTCTTTCCCTGAGAAAATGTGCTGCATCACAGCGATATCCTTTGGTTTCCACATTTGGGTGTCAGATCACGTCATTAGATTGAGAAATCATTACATGTGTGTCATCTTGATGTCCGTCCTTTTTTTGTTTTTGTGACAAATGTTCTCTAGACTGAATAAAATATGGCATAAACTGATTTTGATGTATGCTTTTTAGTTACTGTGAGAAGTTCGTGATTTCGACTAGACCCTGTATCCCGTATCTCCTGTATAGTTCTTTCCTCGATGTCCGCTTATCGCTCTGATTTAGTAAACGCGGCCGGTAAATGTTTCTTAACCCCAACCCCAAATCCTGTATAACACCGAATATTACAACACCAGTAAACCATAGGTTATGTAATTTAACTGGCTACCCGAGCCGGAATCCTTAAAGCCGACGCCTGAATCTATTTAATTCAGCCACTGGCTTTACCGTTATCAATATTTTACTGTTTCCCAGAATCCGTGCAATTCTAACCCCGTTAGAATTACACCCTGATAAACCGTGCACTCTAACCCCGTTGCAGTTACACCAACTTTTACCGACCAATCTAAACCCGTTATTCTTTGTTTTTTTTTCCCTTTTTTTTTTTTTCTTTTCCCAGGTTCTCCGGTACAATCCCAAGTTTTCCTTTAACACATGACTCCAGTATCCAATACTGGGTAAATCCTGAACCGTACGCCGGATTTCCTTCACATGTTACGCCACCGTGACAATCTTAATCTAATTCACTTCAGACCTACTTACCGATATGTCCACTTCACCAACCGAGACTGTCAAACCACAAAGAAAACTTATAAGAATACACGCGTTTGAGTTCACAAAATATATCCACCGATCTCACTAGCTTCCAAGTCAAGACCGATTCCGGTCCTGGCTACCCCTTTTTGCGTCTCGACCTCATTTGCATTTCGCCGACACCCACAATTGGGCGTCCGCTATGCGGTTGAGGTCCAGAGCCACACACCCGGTATCACTTCCGCAATAACAACAACAATATTAGCATCTTTAGACACACACATTAAAAGCACCATATTGGTGCTGACATAGCCTAGCTATGTCGTTATCCGCAGCATAGGCCAACAACAATTGCAACATTAATCAGCAACATTTACGACCACGCAGGGCCCCGGTAAATTAACATTGCGGACACAGCCACCATAGCATCGATTTTAACAATTCTACGCCTTGCAGCAACGCCTAAGCCTAACTTAAGTTCTTAGAGAGACCAGGTGGAGCCAGGGACTCCCTTAAGGTATGGTTTTGATTTAAGGTTTTATTTTATATTTTAGTTTTTAGTTTGAAAAAGGTTTAAGAGTGGCAGAGCCACCTACAGTTACAAATAATTTTAGAGGCGAATATTGCCAAAGCCGAAACGCGGATCGAAACGTATTTCGCAGAAACAGAAACGTCCCAGAAGGTACGCATATCTATTATGGTTTGGTTTGTGCGAAAAGGTTTCACGTTTCACAATCAGCGTTTCTTAATAAAATTCCCAATTTATATATTGGTCATTAAAATTGAAATTTTCGGTTTAATCGCCCGACAAATGCGGGAAGCATTTTGAATACGAGTTATTTAAGTTAATTTTTGTTTCAGTCGAACGTTAACAGCGGTTCATGATGCAATCCTAGGTGATCTTGTGTTTCCCGCAGAAATTGTTGCAAAACGAATTCGAGTCAAAATTGATGGCACGCGACTGACTAAACTTCATCTAGACAAAAATACAATTGTGGAATGCTTCAAGGTATGTAGATGCTTTTATATTCTCAGAGTGTTGTGAAGCCGTACGTAAAACAACCAATGAACTTTGATTAAAAGAGTTCTAGACAGTTTTGTTTTGTATTGGACTGCCATATTTTATATCGATATCTTTATTAACACTCTTGGAAATTATTGTGACTACCACTTTGGGATCGCGATCTAGGATTGTAAATAATCAGCTATTGGTACCATGACTATATGACCTTTTATGCTTGTTGCATATGTTAAACACAAATTTATGACGTAAAAAATTTTATTTTCAAGTTTTTAACGTTTCTAATGAAGGTTGGTAAATGTGGCGTGACTAAATTGGTTCAAAGTAAATGAATACAAAATAGTAATAATTTCCGAAAAAGGCTGTCTTCGTGTGTACCTTAAAGATATATTCTACATTAGTTATTTTTGCCGTGTACTTGTTTCAGATTGATATGTTCGTAGGCATATACAAGCACTTGTGTGGAAAGGATGTTACGTTTGAATTTGTTGATCCGCTAAACTGAATTATTTTTGTTATTGTTGATGCAAAAGTTAAAGTATAGTTAATTTCAATGCTCGTTACTTCCTTTGAATAAACTTAATACATTAGTTCAATTGCCTTCGAAGCAGATACTTCTATTTTCTATCACTGCGACCAGCTGGACCAGTGAAATTGAAGAATATGGACGCCACAAAATAGCATAAAAGTTTGGCAAAAATTGGAGCTAACACTTCAAGAATGTGCAATGATGTTTTTGCACTTAGATTAGTATGGCTACAAATTTGTACACTAGTAATTAGACCGCTGAATTTGCAGCTATTTAATATGTCAATCACACGTTACGGTACGTTTGCTTTACGCAAAAAATGTAGAATCGTTTCTTGAATAGCTATGTTGTCCGCGGATCGTTGACTTGCTAAAGCTATATGTCCGTTTATAATGTCTAGCTACCTGTGGACAAAATTTTTGCTGAAACTATGCTCGAACACCAGGAATTAAGAGTATTAGACTCCCGATTTTAAAACTGACAAGAAACTAAAAAGGTGTCCCAGTACACCACAATGCGAAACGACTGACTTCCTCAAAAAAGGCAAACATAATTTAAGGTCTGAGGTTGTATAATTTCACGTATCCATCAACGGCCGGGGCTCGTATCTCAGCAACAGCAATCCGATCATCGCCTAAATACAATCTTCACTTGCTTTAAAAAGCGAAAGGCTCGGAACCTATTGACCGGAAATTGATTATTATCTTCGAGTCGGAAAGTTCGGAGCCAATGCCTCTTGGATATGCCAGTTGTCTGTGCGTTGACGGCACATTTTGGTCCTAATCAACTGCTTTCTGTATAATCCCCATTTGTCTTTTGCGGTTCGTGTCGTTTTGTTCGAAGAGTACAAGCGACTCCATTATATTACGTACTGAGTATTGCGGGAGAGGGACTCCAGCGTCGAATACCAGATTACAAAGCAGTGGATCAGCATTTTAATATTTTTACATAATTTCCGGATCGCCAGGCGTACTTCATATCTCACCTTGTTCACATACTCTCTTCCAATAAAAAAGTTCTGCTCTTTGATGTAAGCAATTAAAAAATTTTATGTAATGTACTTTACTCTCATACCTACTTATTAACTGGAATTGTTTTATGCAATCAACTTCTGTGACTTTTACAGTGTAGGCTGTGTCTGCAATTCATTTGTGCTGTCTTGTACTACAGTTGGTTTTTAACTGGCGTTTGAGATTTCCCAGTTGTCAAAACAAACAGGTGCTTCACGAATGAATACATAATTTTTAGTCTCAGAAATATATTAAAGACCTTCGGTAAATATTAGTGAATGTTCAAATTGCTTAAATTATATTGACAACATACTTTTTTTCAACGCAAATTAAGGACAGCGTCAAAACGCGTATGAAATGGGCAGTTGAGCCCGAGCCATACTGAAACGCTCACACACAGTACTAAAAAGTTACACATATGCATTTTCGTGTATCATCTTTTGCCCACGCATTTCACACTACTGTGTCGTCGTCATCGTCTTTCAACCTCGACGTTACTGCAAGAAAAGAAAGGCGTTTTGTAAAGTTATTGTAAAAATCACGCTAAAACTATTATTACACCATTAATAAAGCAGCGTATTTGTTTCATTTATTTACTTATTTGAATCGGATGTAACATTTGACATTAAATTTCAAACTTTAAATGTTTAAAGTTTACCGATATTTGCAATGTCCGGTACCGCTGTAATTATCGTAGTTATAGCGATCTGGTCATGTTCATGTGCTGATGTAACAGCAGTAACATGTAAGATTTTCCAATATTATTTTGCATTTGAAGTTTTGGGTCTTTTCCTGTCGTACCGCAGCCCAGCGTTTGTTCACAAACGGACCGATTTTGAAACTTTTGACGTATATGGCTGTCGTAGCGGAGCTTAGTTTGCATGTCTTATTTTTGGCACAGAACGGTAGCAGTTCGCTTGTGTGATTTATATATGTTCGCAAATTAATGTTTTCTTGTATCCAATCTGGATGTTTTAAAAAGAGAACTAAACTTTTTGAACCAAAACTCAAGTTTGTTTATATTCAGCTTTGCTCATTTGCAGAAATTGTCGTACGGGACATAATAATTAAGCGTGCCATTCCTCTGAGTTACAGCCATTCTGTCAGCATTGAGACAAGCTTCAAATTGCGCATTCGCGTACAAGAGTGTCAGTGCAGACCCATCATAAGCAATAACTCAAACCCAGACACTTTCACATGGAATGCATTTACTATCACCCCTCGACAACAAAAACTGGACGCTTGAGCGCAAGAGCTCTAACATCTTAAGTAGATTTCGTAATAAGTATATAAATTGTTAAACACTGCGCATTCATGCACAGTTTGCTGACGCGTTTTATATTCTTTACAGAATAGGTTTCAGGAACACGAAACACAGTTGAATTTATTGATTAAACCAGTGGTTGAAAATCTTATAGACAAGAGTATGTAACTAGCTGCACTGTGCGCGATACAAAGGGTGTCACGTTATGTTTCAGTTCGACCCATTTCACCTTTGAGAAGGGTCGGTCTCTCCTGCGAAATAACTAAGGTTTCTTGAGCAGCTTTAAATCGTAAACGGAGCACGTAACACGCGCCTTGTACATTTGTACACAGAATGTTCCTAGTTGCATACTCTTGTCATAGCGTGAACGTGAACAGTCACTCTTGATAAGACCAATCAAAGCAAAATTTTACTTCCTGATTTTCTTTTCATTTACAGTCGACGGTTGTTTTGATCGTTTCGTGGACAGAGAATTAAACTGTGCGGATCGATTTCGACTCATCAGCCAATCAGGAATCACCGAAACGTCATGTCTTGATTTATGCCGCGACAATGACAGCTGTCAATCGGTTAATTTTTCGTTTAATTCTGGCAAATGTGAATTATACTCGACGACTAGCTATTCAACTCGATCACGAAGACGTCGTAATTCTGGCGATCGAAGTGACGAAAGGCGGCGTGGTGGCAGTGGGTTTTCAGGACCTCGAGGACCGTTTCCGCATCCCTGGCGAGGACGCGGAGGTCGTGCTCGGTCTAAACGCACGGCGGACAAAGACGAAGATGAGGTACCGAATGCATAGTTGGAAATGGATCAGTGAATCATGGGTCAAAACTGCGAATTTTGATGGTTCATGACATGTCAAAGG
The DNA here is from genome assembly GCA_030248215.1 of Enoplolaimus lenunculus. Lineage (NCBI taxonomy): Eukaryota > Metazoa > Nematoda > Enoplea > Enoplida > Thoracostomopsidae > Enoplolaimus > Enoplolaimus lenunculus. The sequence continues at coordinate 77,073 of JASANG010000867.1, read as the reverse complement.
TTTGATCCATGTGGCCCATATTTCATTACTATTACTAATGCAATGCAGCGCCAGACATTATTCGCGACCTCGCTTCAGCGAGGTCGTGTTTAGATGGTTGTTCGCGCATAATTTGCATACGCACAGTATGTCTATTATAATTGTAATATCATCATATATTATTGGTTACTTTTGGCCCGGACAGAGTTTATATATTTGTTGAAGCTACACAAGGTCTGTGGATAATTAAATATATTGTAATTGGACGGGCTATCTCCTAGAACGCGTTTTCAATTTCGTTGGGTGGCCCCAATTCCAGCCAGTTATACCCGATGACCAGTTACCACTGGCCGCAAACGTGACGGAGCGGCTCACAGAGTCTGTAGAAATAAGTAACGAGTTTTAACAATAGTTTTGCAAGAAATATTACTTGTTGTAAATTTTATTTAGCATATTTTAGCGAACAATTTTATTGAATGATAAACTTGTTGCATGTTATAAAAGTGTAATCGGCGCACCGGGCATTTACCCGTTGTGCCAGTGGGCCAGTCTACACTTGCGTCTTGCCATGATCCTGATTATAATAGACTATTAATTAAACCTTTGTTTTGGCATATTACTTGTTCCGCATAAAAAAGTTGCCCCGTGTGATAAACTGGAAAAATAAAATTACCTTAGCCGTAATCTCAAGCTAATATGAACATGCCATTTAGCTGTGAACTTTTGCCTTTTTTCAAACTAACAGTGGGGCTGAGGGAAATATTAAGCATGCGCTCTAGTATTTACGCAAATTATACATATCACTTCTTTATTTCAGGAAACTACACAGTTACATCCCCGTAGACGACGTGGACACGGTAGGCGTGGTGGATTTCGACCTTCTGGGTACAGATATATATGTATATATACATACAAATATAATATATAGATATATAGATACATATACTTTATACATTTATTGATGGATATGCCTAAAATCTAGCTCAAACCAGCTTAAAGATTGTAAAATTCCAGTGTAAACGACTCTGGTTTTGTAAATGCTTTACTCACAAAAGAGCATGTTCCACTTATTACTGACCACACCGGCAACCTATTAACTTATCAGTCGCAATATTTCAAGTTTTACTTTCGGTCACTACTATAGTTTTGTCGCTATGTTTTCTAACTTGTATTTCTGGAAGCTGAACATTCGAATAGCACCATAAATGTTGTCTGTTGAACTAATTATTAAACATGCGAAATATTTTAACAATTTCAGAAATCAAAATTGTGGCTATTCTGGTCCGCAACTGGTTTATTGCCAAGGCGTCAACTTCTACAGATGGAACAACAGGTGTAGCCGCGGAAGGTTTAGTAGTACACGTCGGCCGCCACCTATATTTACTACACCATTTGCTACTGCAACAGTGGCAACAACTACAGAGGATTCCTTGCCTTCAGCAGGTGAAATTTTCTACGTTCTAACGTAACGAATTGACTACTTTCCAATCGCTAAACCATATGCTCAAAACAAAAATGTGTTCATATTTAAGGCAAGAAAAATTTAGGTCTTTCGACCATAAACAACCTACATAAAAAGTTCAACCTGGTAAACAAATTTTGAACTTGCGACGACCGAGGGCTCCGAACGACTAATACAGGGCCACCCTTACGGTGGCACTATACTTTTTAACACTCTTTAATGTCTTCCCGCGCCGTCTGTTACCGTACGACATCGCACGTGAATGGGGACTAACGGCGACGGGCAGTGCCGCAAGCTAAGTATAGTGCCACGTTTACTGTTTCAAAACGAAACTATGATATTTGCATAGCTTTTCATCTCAATGAATCCATCACTCATTTTTCACGGGTATAATTCAAGTGTATTTTCAACATTTTTCATTTTCAGCAACATGTAAAACAGGCGAAAGTGTCCGCTTTTTACAAGTGCCTGGTTACGAATTAAACGATTTTAATGCAGTCACACTTGATCAGTTGTCGCTTACTCAGTGTATAGCCGCGTGTACTGATAATAGGGTGAGTGACTTCAAAATTTTAACACGAAGATTTTGAACTGTCCTCACTAGTTTAAATGTCAAATAATACTGTTGACTGGTATTGGTTGGAGATCATATCGTGATTAATGGTTGCAATAAACATTGCAAGTTGTAAAGCCTTTATGAAACTACGATAATTTAAACTGGCAAACACTGCTCACAGTGTGTGTATTGCTCGTGCATTATTGTATTTAGTTGCTCATAGTATATTTCTATGAGTGAAACGATTATGATACTAAGGCAGAATTTTTTCCTTAATCTCAACTTACGGCCCTGTTAACAGTAACGTTCGCTAAAAAATTTATATATATATACATATTAGAATAAAATACTTAACAATAGTGGCAGACGCAATATATGTAATTCTCTCGTTGCCAGAAATACCAAGTGGACTTGAGCCATTTTCTGAGGTACGACAGAAACCTTTAGTTCTTTAGACATAAAACGTTTTTTATCCAGATGAATGCAAGAGAGGTACATATCCCCTTTTCATCTAAATGGTTTATTACGCACCTTTCAAACAGTTGTGCTATTGATTTTGTATTTTAGATTTTTTGCTATGGTCTTTATTATGGTTTTGCTAATTCTATTTTTGAATGTCTTTGTATGCGCATAACTGGCAATCGGATTTCAGTAAGCTTTGTCCTCATCAGCAGGAGGAGAATGATGGCAGACCAAGCCTGATCCGACCTGTTGAGCTGTCTGACGATGCCAGTAATAAAGACTTACTTACCAGGATCGATCTGTCACTGATGTAACCCGCAATTGATCAACTCTGGTTTTTATCTTGTATAAAGTATATTTAAATGGAAACATTTTTAGAGTCCGCAAGGTCAACGTATTCCTTGTTTATCGTTTGATTATAACGAAGCAACAAGAGAGTGCCGATTATCAAGTGAAACTGCAGGTCCATCGGGGTCCGATTTGACTGAACAAGTCGACTGGACATATCATGAAAAAATGTGCATTGATGGTGAGGATGATGAGCCAGGAATATTGGCAGTTCTTAGTCATTATCCGACACAAAATGAGTAACTCCTGTGTAAAAGAATCATAGTAAATTGCGTATTTTATTCAGTTTAGTTATTTAAAAGTGACCAGAATTGGTGGAAATTGTACTGTAGTTTCTAGTGTCAAGTTTGCAACATGTGTAAATAACATATGCTATCATTTTTGGCCTAAATATAAAATTTTGCTTCTAGGGCTCATGCCGGGTCCACATTAAGGAGTGACACGGTAGTGGAAAACGGAATTCAGTTTGAAAATAAAATTTTGAACAATTTTCAATTCCTGGTAATTGAATCCTATTTGTATACGTAGTCAGGAATGCATTGCAGTAACACAATACCAGTTTGCAAACTAATAAAAATGTGAATCAGTTTGCACACTGACTTTAAATTACATTGCAAGAGTATTAAATTTAATTGCAGAGTACGCAAATTTTTTTATTCAAAATGTTTCTAATTTTTATGTTTCATGCATTTGTTTTAGACAGTTTACTTGTTCGATGTCCTGGTGACATGTCAAGCATGGTACCGCGTTACAATATGGTTGGATTAGCACGCAGTTTAGCCACTGCAGAAAGCGCAATGGAATGTTTGATAATTTGTCTCAATTCTCAGCAACGATTTAATTATCAATGTTTAAGCGCTAATTTTTATCCAAACGTAAGTCTCAGTCATGGGCATAGCCAGGTTTTTCGTTTGAGGGGCACACAAATACACAAAAACCTTAACTATATAGCGTTAATCCTGCATGCAAAACCGTCACTACACACAACAACGCGTGAAGAAATAAATTTTGGTACATATGTCAAGCCCCAAACAGCTATTTGCTCCAGTTGGCAACTGGGACGTCCCAAATTACAATTGCTGTTCGGGCAATCCAAACATCTACTGCAACGAAAACAAATTTTGATTGGAGAATTGTGCAGACCAAACAACTTGGGCAATATCGGCTCAGAATAGAAAAGCACCATCAACTAGTGTGTAAGAATGAAACGCACAAGACATCATAGCTTCAATTCGTTCAGAAATGAAAATTTTCTAAAGCCATTGGGGTATGATGACCTTCTTGATTCCCTGCTACGTCCCTGGTCTCGGCAACGTAAAAACATTGGCTAAGGGGCGTATATAAAGAAAGGGAACGATGGTGTACGTGCAATTACGAACTTTTTATAGAGAAAAAAGCACTTTTAACAGAAATTAGAATAACCTTTAAGATTATAAAGATTAGAAAAAATAAATTTTATGAAATCAAACCCACTTGAAGTGTAATTCTAGCTACGCTCCGGCAGGCGCTTTCTGACTAATGATGGTTAACGAACAATATTTTGTCCAAATAAATGTTAGTTATCTTGGTTAGAGTGAATTAGTAAAGTATACCAAATGATGGTGCTGCAATCCTGACGACTATAGCTAGGATTTCAAAAAGGGATTACATTTTATAAAATTTTTAAGGCATGTATTCTTGTGTATTAACTAAATATGTTCCTGAAAACGTTGCACAAAAATCATGAAGGGGTGACAAGCTGATCCTTGAATTCCTCTGGCTACTGCCATTGCTTTAATTTTTTTAAATCAATGTTTAAAACATAACTCAGATGTTGCAAAATACTTTGTCCATTTTTTGATGCGATAAAATTTACCAATTATTCACAGTGAAGTTTTACGCCATCAACTTTACTGCACTCCATGAACTATCAAGTTTTTAGCTAAAAATTTAGCAAACATTTATGGAACAGAGCAAGCTGTCGTAGTGCAGCGCAAGGTAGCCGTTGTAATTGCGCAAAACGACAGGTATAGCGCAGCTTTATGCGTTCGTTTATACCGGTGTGACTACTTGCTGCAAAAAATGTGTTTGTGATCTACATATCTATAGTCCACTTTATCTTGCGCACGCCTTGTTCAAAATGAAAATTTTATTTCACTGCACATCGTAACAAGTTAACAATAGTTAATATATGAATTTACCGTAAAATTTTTCAATTTACTATTTAATAGGCACTGTTCTAAAATTTAGTCTCGTACTTATAACTTGAGCTTTGTGAGTCTCACCAATTGACCACTACCAATAATAATTGATATCAAAGGTAAGTTTCAAAACTAAAAAATTTATTTTAAAGACACGAAGTGATATATATTTTATTGTAAATTTTAAGGAGGGGTGGTAAATTGAAATTTTTGACGCAGATAATTATATTTGCCCCATTCTCATATGAGTTTTTCAGGCTGATGAAGAAAATTGCATCTTAAACTCTGAAGACAAGAACACCAAACCTTCGTTGTTTGTCGAAAATGACAATCAAGATGTCACTTATCTTGAAAGTGGATGTGTAAAGGACGCTGTTGGTATGTGGTCCAAGACCCAACTCCTCCAATGATTTTTTGCACAATATCTTGGAAGGGTTTTACAATAAATGCTTTCATCGTTTGCTGCATTGACTATTTAGTTAGTATATAAGCCATTTCAAGTCTGAATTAGTAGTAAGAGTATATTTCAAATCAAAATAATTTTTTTGAAATCGGTGGGCTTGACAGCAATTCTGTGAAACTAAATTTTATACAAATGAACCAGGCGAAAATTTTTGTGGTGTTTGGGGCTGCTTTTTTATTTTATTATTGAGTATAGGATCAGGATGTGGGATGATAAGATTGTTTTGTGCGAATTTCTACATGCTGTTTCCCAAAAGTGTATTTGAATGCTGCATTGGAGCAGCAACATTTTTCTGTAATAAAATGAAATATTAACAAAAACTTGTGATGGAAATACAGGTTTAATTATCTAGCATCATGTAAGTGTATATAAGTTTTTACGCTTTACTATGCCGTGCGCCGTTGTTTGTCGCTTCGTGCCCCCTGAGGTGGCGCGCGTCCTATTAAAAGATTTCTAACATGACGCTCGATTTTTTAACACAAAATTTTATTTTTTAGGTCGTAACGCACTCGATAACGTCCCCAGCGTTGTAGGAACGATTCGTCTTCGAACTGCAGTTTCAAAAAGACGATGGTCAAAATGGACCGCGTGTGATTTGTACAACCACCGTAAGTTTCGGTTTCGAGGCTGTGATCCAAAGATTTTTGATGTGGTTAATTGCGAGAAAGAATCTGCACCTTGCGGTGGCAACAGTAATGGTGATGATGATATTGAAGGTGAAGAGGTAAGTCGCCTTTTTGTGACATTAATTAGATGGACCCGCTCTTGTTCACTTTCTCATACAGGCTGTCAATGCATAGCTGAGGGCCGTAACAGTAGTTTATGCATGTTCCTACGCTGCAAAAAACGGTTAGTCAAATTGACTTGTTCCGAAATAGGCTCTACGGGAGTAAACAAACTGAGTCCAGTTCGACTCCTCCGGAGTCAAATGTGCGACTCAGTGAGTCGCATTTGACTCTGGCGGAGTTGAATTTGACTCAGTTGTGTAGTCCTGTATAGCCTATTTCGGAGAGTCAATTTGACTCACAGATTTTTGCAGTGTAAGCTTAAACCTTCACTTAAAGATGAGCCTGTAACTAAGTCTAGGCATGAGCCTAAGTCTAAGCAAAAAATTTGTATAAAGGTTGAGGTTACTCTAATGCAGTCGAGCGGAGAAACAGTGCGCGCGTCCGTTATAGATGAGCACCAGAGGCTTAGGCTTTATATGTAAGGAGGTGCAAATTTTAGGTTCGTTTGTATTGTAAAAGCAAAGGTGTAAAAGTTACACATCTATATTATTAAACATGCAACGCCCAATATTTGAGCGCTGCTCTACAATTTGCAAATATTGCAACCACATAACAACATTGGCTTGACTGGTATATATTAATTCAAAATTTGAACTGAACCCCTCTGGGCGATAAATTTACAAAAAGCATACAACATTTGTATATCAGTCTTTGTTTCTAAATTCAAGGTCAATTATAGCCATTAAAAACTTTCGCAACTACGTTGTAAAACTTTGATTTGGCGTTAAAATCATGGCTGCTGAAAATGTGTTCCTGTCAAAAAATGTAAATTTCTAAGATGTTTTAATTAGTTGACGTTGAATGTATGAATTATCCCGTTCACAGAAAAAATATAACTCGTGCCATTTGAAATTGAAATTATGCAGAGTTTTAGAATGCGACCCATGTATATAAAGATCAGTGGCGGAACGTTTTTTACGGGACTGCAATAGAGTAAGGTAAAGCTTTAGATTAATTTATTGCTTATGCTTAAGTATAAGCTCATTCTTACGCTTAGGCTTAGGCTTAAGAATATGCTTATGCTGCTGCTACGGCTCTGTTCTATACATTGGCCTATAATGCTAACAGAAAGCACGACCCGTGTTTAAGCTTGGGCTGCAATAATACATTCACGTTTTAAATTAAATTTTTGCTTACACACAGGCTTAGGAATATGCTTATACTGGTCAAAACATTAGCCGAGAGCACAGCTAACTTTTGGCTGCAAAGTACACAAGCTGATAAAAGGCTTTGTTTTCAGGAAGAAAAACCTCGATCGAAGAAACCTATTAGTGGTGAGGATCTGAATACTTAATACTTAACTGATTATTATTGTGACATTCAACATTTTCACCTCTTAGCCATATTTGTTCGAACAAACAATTAATTAACGTATACTAAATAAATTGCTTGAATGAGTAAAAACAACTTTGTATAGCGTTGAAAACTGAAACAGCACTAAGTTTCAGTTACATTTTATTTTGTAGAATTTAAACATGCGGGCACTGCTATCGTGGACGTTTTTAGTAGGTTTTCGACTCTGCTGAATCGATTGCGCGCATCTGCTGTGAATCAATATTAAAGCTGCGTTGCTGATTGCTTTAATTTCAATACAAAACTGTTAATTTTACAAAAAGAAAAATGCAAACTAAACATCGTTTAAGTTTGTTTTAGCTCGATGCAATGCAATGTTAAAACCTGACGGAAGTCTTGATTGTAAAGTCAAAGGTCAACGTATTACTAGACGTGGTTCGGTTCCGTGTGTTGCAATAGAGTGTAGAAGAGCCAAACGATTGCGAATCAAAAACTGAATCATTGTATAAATAATGAGTAAATTTCAATTCTGAAATATTTTCCTCACCCACGTGTTATATGTGTGGCTTTAATATTTATCGTTGTCAGCCAGTTGTTTGATCTTAGATTCAAGTTGGCCATTGCAACCACTGTTAACATTTGGTTCTTGTAGTTCCAAAATACGAACGTTAAACACGGAGTTGTAAGCTTTGTCCTCAACTTAATACCTCAATATCTTATTTTTGTTTGGCAGACTCTCAAGGGCATATGCATTTTAGTGCAACTGGGACAAGCCTTCCGTTATATAAAAATGAATAATATCATGGCACAGAACAAAAAATTTAATCATAGATAAGTAATTATCTGGTTTGGAGCTGTTGGAAGTGGTGGGTTCACATGTTTGTGACGTAGACCTGTGTGTTATGTAACAGTGAAAAAGCTTGCAATCAATGCTACGGACCTAATGATATATAATTTTGGTTTTGCTCCCTGTTGTAGAAACAATGGTCTGGGCGGCTCCTTGAATCCGAAAGTACGGTGAATTTCTCATCAGGTTCGTTGTCACTGTAAATTTGTAACATCATGAAATTTGGGCCCATGTGTAGACCAGAGAAGGTTTAACTTTAGGCTATTTTTTGCTTAGGTTTTAGATTTAGTGCTTAGCCTTAGGTATATGCTTATCCTTGCTATTAGGCTTAGACTTAGGCTCAATAGGAAATACGTTTATGCCGTGTAAAGGCTCCGTTCTAACATTGACACAATTTTGGAAGCAAACGTAAAATGATGAAACATTTGAACATCTGAGGCGGCTAAATGTGTACGTTTATTGCAGCGTCCATTAGTTGAAAAGCACAGCTTATGGCATTCACATAGGTGGAAGGAACATATGGCTTAACTATTAAGGGTTGCCGGGTGGTATTTGGTCCACTGACCAATGTACAGAATAGGGCCGGAACAGTAGTTATAAGCGTATTCCTAAGCCTAAGCGTAACAATGAGCATATACATAAGTCTAAGCCTAAGCCTAGCCAAAATCCTTAGTCTAAAGCTTAAGCTTACTCTATTATAGTCCCGCCGGAAAACATTCCGGCCCTGTTCTATACATGGGCCGCTCCACTCTACAAAGTGCAGACAACTGCCCCATTGTTTTGATTTCGAGTTGTCTCGGTAGCCGTGGACCGGTTTATGTGAAAATGCTAGGGTCGAATTTTAGTTCCGCTTTAGCCATATTGTCGGGGACACTTATTTTGCAATGATGATCAAAATCATTCAGTAGGACTGGAAATCTCCAACGAATGTTCTCTTTTATATATATATCTTTATGCCGCCACACCTTGCAATGTCTTAGAATTTTATATATATATGAATGTTTTTTCTTTGTTGGTTTTGTTTTATATTTTTGTTATTATTACTATTTCACCGCATTTTGTCGTGTTTATCATGTCCTGTGGATCACCTTTGCCTTGTAACTTGCATTGCCTGATTTATGCATTGATTTGTACGAAGGCCTTCATATTATTAACACCGTAGTCTCAGTCTAATGGTTCTCTAAATTTTGGCACTACGAATAGTAATTGACTAGATACCACCGGAAGGCTGATTAGAAAATTGACTAGATAAATCTACTAGGAGTAATAACTAGATATTATACCACCCCAGCGTTGACTAGACCACATCCGACCAGCACTTGAAATTTAAACAAAAGCACCAGTCGCACTTATATTTTCTTTTCTCTGAAGGAAATTTTGAATCCTTTTTATAGCGTCTGGCGGTTTACCGCTCTGAAGTGATAAGAAGAAATTTTAGTAGGTAGAAACTTGACAGGGAGAGCCGGTGTTCAGGAGATACGATAGGACGGAGGGGTTTTTAGGCGAGAGTAAGAGAACCACCCCTAGAAACTCAGCCGGTCTGTCTAATTTGAGGGTTGAAAAGGGAAGTTGGGACTACGCGTAGGTCACTTTAACCTGGGTTCTCTGGTTGGTTGCTGGCCTCCCCGTTTTCCCCCTTTTGTCTCCTGCCTATGAGCGTGTATATATGTATATGAAAATACGTATAAGTTATCAGAGCACGCGTTGGACGTATACAATTTCTACGTTGAGAAAGGCCAGACTACTAGTGACTTAGAATGAAAAGGGGGTGCATCCGAATTTGCAATTGGGCCACGGGAACGCCCGCCCTCGCTTACACGCAGGTTTCGCCGTGTAGTAGGTAGACGCTCGTTTCCTTTTTCTTTCCTGTTCGATCAGCCATGACACTGGGCAAACCCCTCAGTATGCCTGGGTAGGCGCGACAACTGTAAAACTTTGTGTAAATGGAGAAAATAACAAGAAAGTAGCTGGGCCACTCGGGTAAGGACGAGCACAGGGGTTCCGAGATATAATGCGCGTTCGACCAAGAACCCGGACTACGCGGAGCGGTCACCATATTTGGCAGGCAGAAATAGCGGGCAAGAAAAATCTGTTAAGGGCATCCGTAGAATTACTCACCTCCCCTAGCCTGGAGAGGCAAGATCTCACTCACATACACATAAATGTGGTAGCATATATGCACGCTTTTCGGCGTTGAGCTAAAAGAGGGGGCGGAGCCTTTCGAAGGTCCCGTACAGGAGAGGGAGATCGTTCCTATGGGCACTTTGGCCTGTCGGTCCTATAGGGAGGGCTAAGGCTGTCTGAGCGGATATCATTAGCCGTTCCTCCCTGACTACGCTTTTCGGTTGTGACCGGTTGACAAGACCCATCTGTGTAAAGCGTTTAAAACATTTGTAACTCGTACGTATGTGTAGTGGCCAACTCAAATAAGTACAAGAAAGTACGGGGTAGGGGTGACGAGGAATTGGCTTAACTCGAGTTTGACACGGGAAAAGTCGGCTGATTTAGTATTAGCACAACCGAACTGTCCAGACCCCTTTGCCGCTTCTCCGTACCCACCCGATAGAGCCTCCGATGCTGCGACCCCTCAGCGTTTCCGGCTACAGACCACTCGCAGATTCTGTTAAAACTACAATGAAATTAAAGTTGTAAGTTGACGGTTGAAACTCGGGGGAGAGTTGAGGCGCACGGGAGTTGTTAAGCAGTTCGGAATCTAAGGGGGTTAAGTGTTTGAAGCTAACCATCAGTACGCAAATGGACTGTCTTAACCAATCACCCCCAGACAAGTCTAGGAAAGTATGAGCAGTACCAGGCTTGCCGGTAGGGACCCTAAAGGGGTGACGCTTCGTGGGGTACACCCCTCGCATTAACGATATGCATCAAAAACCTGTAGAATTTTTGGACGCCTCGCTGCTTCCCCATAAATAAATGAATAATGAGAAGAAACTCGATTTTGAAATTTCGAAGCTATCATGTTTCCGTAACCCCGCGGGGCAATCGAAAATTTCAAATTTCGCTCGGCATAACGGTCTGGGGTAGTAAATCGACAAAGGGTGTGGGTTTCTGACTGTCATTCTAAAAAGGGGGCGTTTAGTTTTGCTAGGGTTCTAGGGTGGTTCCCGGTGTGTTTAGTTCAATAGGCACAGCTCAGGCGGGGTTCTGAGGCTTAGGTTAAGATTTTGGAATTACCGGTTGCAATTTTAATCGAGGACAGTGACCCTGAAGCCCTCTGCGGTCTAGCATTGGTATGTGTTGATCCGGAGAGGATCACCTTTTAGTCCAGGGAACGTTTTCGTGGGCACACCCAGAGACTTTGGTAGATCCCACGATTGTGACCCCAAGCACAAGGATATTAACCTTTCTGTTCTAGCTTTCTGAGTGACTTTGCTCAATCTAGTTTGCCAATTTAATCGGGCCCAGTGCCCACAAACCTTGGTCTAACTTATACTTGGAAAGTCACATGTCTCTTTGGGTCTTAGGATTGGGGATGTGAACGCTTACGGACCTCGGTCCGAAAAACGTGAATCTCACTTTTTCGGAATTCAGTGCCGAAATTAGGCTCATTCAATTCAGCTCGTCGAGCTGATCAAGAGAACTACCCCGAACCCCACCCGCAAAACAATAGTTAAGAAATTACGAGCCTCTAAAGTTCTCCGAATTTTAGTGTGTGAGTGTATAAGTATTTTACGGATCCCAGTACAAAAAACGCGATTTTCACTTTTTCGGGGTTTGACCTTAAAATTGGTACTGTTCGATCCAGCTTGACGAGCTGACCAAGAAAACCACCCCGAACCCTGTCCGCAAACTAATAGTTAACGAGTTATGGCGGGTACAAGGTATTAGGAATTTTACACGTAAGTATTTTACGGATCGGATCCTGAAAAATGCGATTTTCGTTTTTTCACGACCTATGGATAAAATGGGTATCATTCGATTCCGCGCATCGCGCTGAGCAAGAAAACCACCCCAAACACGGTCCGCAAATTTATACCTCAAAAGTTATGGCCAATGTTAAGTCCCGATACTTAGTACATGTACGTACTTTACGGATCCGGCCCTGAAAATGCAATTTTAACTTTTTCGCACTACGGGTGTAAAAGTCATACCGTTGGATTCAGCTCATTGAGTAGAGTAAGAAAACCACCCCAAACCGGTGTCGCAAGCTGGTAGTTAAAAAGTTATGGCCCGGTCCAACTTTCTAGTGGTCCGCGTGGATGTGTAGCTATTAAATGGGCTTTAGATAATTGTAAGCTTAATTCCATTGAGACATGATATTGGAATTAAGGCCGTTGGCTTTGTTTCACTCTTAAGACCACCAAAGCTACTTAGAAAGGGACTCTGAACGAATATTTCCTGTGTTGAGAGTATCTGTAAACCCCTTGGAGTAGTCAGTCGTTGTTTTGGTAGGCTAGGTTGTGATAATCTCAACACCAGTTAGATTGTTGTATTAGCTTAACGATTTGTCTGTGTCTACTGGGCGTTTTTAGCGTAAGATACCCTTGACAGGGTTATTTTAGTTTTTCAAATTTAGCCCGTAAATAAGGAACGGACGTGTAGCTCTCTCCGTTTAAGCTCTGTACGCTAATTTATTAAGATTTTGACACTCATACTTGAGCTTGAATAACGGTAGTTTTAAGGTTAGGCGATGTTCAGGATGTCTACTGTCTGAAATAATTTTGCGTATTTTTTTCTGTCATGTCAGTTTATGCCTTGTGCTTGATTCTCATGGATTTTGGTTTTTGCTTCTTTTATGATTGCTGTTTTGGTTTTATCGTACTACTCCCCCAGAACCAGTTTGAACTGAGTTGGCACGCCTCAAGGGGCTGTTATAGGCAAAATGCGCTAGTATTTCATATCAGAAAGGGGATACACTGCGCCACAGAAGCCGCACGGGACTTGTCCGGATCCTTAAGGAGGTTCCATACCTGCAGGCACACTCATAAACCTCTGCCACGCCATTAAAGAACTAGCCGAACTGGGACTATCCCAAGGAGTAGATGAAACCCCCCCAGAGAAGCCCTAACGGGGTTAAATACGTGAAACCCCATTGACCAATCAGCTGAGGTTTTAGTATTTGTGTATACTGCATTTTCATTGGCCCTGAGTTGTCAAAACTTTCCGCCCAATCAAGTCGCTGCTGCGCTGTTGTTTTTAAGCTGCTGATTGGCTAGGTCCAATAACGAATCGCGTAGGGGCTGAGCACGGGTATAAAAGCACGCTGCACGGGCTGTGCAGTCAGATCAGTTTAGAAATTTTCGGTTTTCAAGTCGCGTGCTCGAGCCGCGACAGCAAACCGAGCTCACTACACGCGGTGGCGACATAGCGTGTACGTGAGTCTCGGGGCGCTATTCGACGGGGACAGGGGGGTACGTACGTATTTAAGGGGGGGTTATGTTAAATCGGGGCCCAGTTAGGGCTATCTCAGTTTCACGAAAGGGGTGTGGAATACCATTTAATTTTGGTTTGAAATTTGCCTATCGTTGCCGATAACGTGGGTACTAGGTTCACCTATAAAATTTAGAAGTCCTATGCAAATTCTAAAACGTAGGGGGGTATCAACTTTTGGGGCATCGTGAAACTGCCATTTAGGCACAATGTAAAAATGACAATAGCTCACAGGAGCGATTAAAAATTTTACTGGTATTCTTAAGATACCTTCTTATACCCGAGTATTGGTTGTCAAGAAATGGCAGGAAGGCCAAAACTGCCTCGTGCTAAGCACCAGGATTTATCCAATAAAAGAGCTGAGCGCCTCGCCATTTGAAAATTTGTGTGTACCCTGTGACTAGAGAGAGTTCTGACCAGGCCTCAGGAATTATAAGGAGAGTTAATTTAGACTAATACCTGCACTCGTACTTGACAACCGAAACTCTGAAGGCACAGCCCGTACTAATAGACTGACGCTAGACCCAGGCAAGGAATACTAAGGAAAGACAACAGCAAACTGGCGCCTTTTGACTTCCCCTCGGGGAACAGAAATGGTCATAAGAAAATTACTTGTAAAATTCGGACAATCAACTCGTGCAGCTTTTAGGGTGTATCTAGAAAATACCCGAGCCTGACCAGTTTATGTCGGAGATCTCAGGGAACTGTGCATAGGCTGTTTGCATCCGGGAAGTGAGAGCCAGGCGTGACACCCACACCCTTTGTGATCAGGCTCGTCCCTAGAATAATCCAACTGCAAAAGGTGGAGCAATTTCAAAAGCCCCCAAAAGCCCTCTGGTAAGGTGGCGAGTCCACGTTCAGGTACCTATGGGTATGGAATTTCTTTAGATAATCAAACCAATTCTAATTTCCAACTGTTGTTTTTTTTTAGCAATTAATCTTACGCTAATACTAGCTATATTCACAACGCACGTCTTGTGCTTGCAAAACAACAACTCACAGCAAAGGATAGCTAAATTCTCAACTTTCCTATTAAGGTATAAGGACGTTTTAATTCGTGTTAATTTGATTGTCCGTATGTACTGTGTGAATCTATGATAAACCAAAATTTCAAAAACGCGTTCAGTAATGAACTATGAGCGATTTAAACCTTTTTCGGCTCCTGGCCTCGAGCCATGGCAAATCCAAAATTTTTAAAGGTACCAGATGTTGGATTGGTTGGGAACTGGATTGCTGCTGGTTCGAATCAGCAATTATTTTTGTTAAAACCAAAGGCCAGGATCGATCCGCCTTTCCATTAAAAGGTCTATGACCATGTGTCTAAATTTTGCAGGATCGCCAACCACATCCCACAAAGAATACAACAACCCCTAAAAAGTCCAACGCAGAAGACCAGATCGCTCTTGAATCCACTTATCGGGATATATTCAAGAGAGATAGCATAAAACTAGCAGTCCTAATTAGCCGACACGGATAAAAACTCAATTGTTGTTGGTACGAGTCAACAACATATCAAGGTGTTCCATAGGAGCTTAGGCGTAGAGCGATATCGGAATTTTGTGATTCTCAAAACCCGATATCACGCCGGGGGACCATCATCCTCTGGACAAGTAGCTTAATAGGCAGATCCACGGCCACGAACACCCGTGAGAGTATCATCTCGGATACGTCCGCAGGGATACTCGTTGATCGTACCCGTAACAATATTAACCAAAATTCCGGTTACAAATTACTACCAAAGATTATTCAATCGCCTGTAACCAACATTCTTGAAGATTGTAGGCTGGTGCTGCTGTACTGGAAATATTTTTGTCATCTATTGATTCCGCCAGCCCTCATCACATGTTGAACGCGCAGAACAAAGTAGTGCAGTATGTCAGAATGCTTCGTGATAGCTTTAAGAATTTTTATTCAAAGCAAGCTATAATTTTACAACTCTTATTCTTCATTTTGTTCAAAAGAGTTTTTGTGTAAGCAAAGTACAGCTAATGTTTATGGACCGTAATTTCCGGAGGAAATTAAACAATGTTGTAGTAAGAAACATATATAACAACTCGTACTTCGTACAAAAGCAACCCACCAATCTAAGCAAACAGTTTGACTGAACGTCTTGATATTTTAGCAAGTTCTATGCTTACATTGAATTGGTCAAGTACAACAACTATATCGTTTCTTCGTTGACCCCTGCGTCAGAATTTTATTGATTGTTTGTCAACTGTGAAGCGCTAATATTTGAATTTGATTCTTCTGGAAATTTGGTATTTTTCTGCTAAAAAATTATGGTATCGTATGGGAAACCGAATATGGGTTCACAATCAGAAAAAAAGATTTCAAAACAAACAAAGTGATTAATGAAACATTTTTAGCAATTGTATTAAAAAATTTGTTAGACACAGCATAAGCGAGATACATTCTCCATTATTCGCCTATTTCCATCTAGTCGTCAACGTTGTGCATCACGTAATACAGATGAAAGGGTTATTCAAGGTATAACACAAGTATATATTAACTGTTATGGCTTGTGTATTAATACAGAGACGCTAGTGCAGTTAAAGGCTAGTGCGGGTGCACCTGGCAACTTAATCGCCTTTAAAATTTCACGTTTGAAAACATATACCGTTTTGCAATACCTATATACCCGTAAAAAGACATGAGGATAAACTAAAGAAATCTGTCACACCTCTGCTTAAAATTGTATATGCGGCAAATTCAGATTGTCATAGCAACAGCTCAAAAACCTGACTATGAATTGAAAATTTTTTAAGTAAAATAAATTAAATCAAAATGCACCTGAGCCTTTGTTGAAAGGTAATTTTTTTAAGATTTTACCAAATGTTTTCTTGCGGAAGTAAATATACGACAATAGAATGTTTTATAAAAAAATTAAACTTGGTGGCCAAACAATTTTGAACGACAGGCCGTTAGAAGTCGTCTATTTTATCATACGCGAGCTAACAAAACGCATTGACTTTTGTAAAGTAATAATAAATTTTAAGGTAAAGACTAGACCAATTTGTTTCAATATACATGAATAGTTTACCGCACGTTTTTTAGCCCACGAAAACTTAGATTTAATACAGACTCGCCGCGGATAAGATTTCATAACCGGCTTTTGTTCCGTTCATTAAAATTTGAAAGGGTTTCCTGTGCTCTAAGTTTCGGAAAATAGTTGGACAAAAATCACGACCGGGCGATGGACCCCTAAGCTTCCGGCTGTGTACGCCCATGAATTAATATAAAAAACTTTGTAGTTTAACAGTATTTCCATTAAAGATTTAGTTAATGTGCTGTTATTGCAAGTTAACTTTATAAATTTTAAGACTGTTTAGTTATGCGCTTCGCTTGATTAAATTTTTATATTAAAAAGAGAAAGTTGTGAATCAAAATGATGTAGACGTGCGTTTTAGGGGGGCGGGCTCAACGACGTATAGGGCGAAACGATCATTCCCTCCGGTCATCTTCGCCCATCGCTGGTCCATTTTTTTGCAGTCTATCTGTTTACCTCGTCCATTAAAAATTTCTCATGGCGGGGCTGTTTGAGGCAGCGTTGGTTTAAGCATATGGTTAAAACCCGTAATTAAATTAGCTGAGATTAAGTTAATGTTTACTGTTATTATCTCAGAAATACCTAGAAATAACTACTGTAGTGACTCGAATAAGAGGAGGGTAATAAGAGAGGGGTCCGCATTTTGAGTCCCAAATAATAGAAGTCCGTATCCCTAATGAGTGTCCATAAGTGGATAGAGTCCCCTAAGCCCTAGTTAGAGTTCATAATGTCATTGGATAAAATGACTCCAACATTAAATACAGTTGAGTTCGAAACTTTAAAACATAAGTTCTGAAAGTACATTCTTAAATAAAACCTCACATTATCACTCAACGTTTTGATACAAGACAAACAAACGTTTACTTCAACGAATATAGTTGCAATAACGAAAATATATCAGTATCGAAGGGCTGGTTGAAAATAATAGTCCGTATTCGAATAACAGGGGGCACCTTTGGAGAGGTCAAATAATTATCAATCCCCCTCTTATTCGGGTCGCTACAGTAATTCTGTCTCTGAGTTAATTAATCAACTAATCGGAATTTTACAAGCTTTCAACAATGTCGTTTTGTTTAAAACTAAAAAAGTTCACTTTTTAAGACGAAAACTAGCACATCATATTTTGCTGGTGGTTGTGGTGTTAAGGCTACGAATTTGCATTATTAAAATGTACGAGGTTGGATGCTACTTTTTTCTGACTTTTTAACGTCGAAAAAACTTAACATAACATTTCCGCTGATGTTTATCTATATCAACTTGAAATGCACAAGTCCTGGCACATTTTTAGTTCGACCCTCTACTAAAGAAAACTTCCTCGTATGCAAGAATTTTCCATTTATTCTCCTGGAGACTGCCGCCCTTTGTATCCCCAGCAAGTTCAGGGGACCCGAGAAGATTATGGTGGGCTGTCGCCTCCTAATCTTCCAAACTGAGCATATTATTAGAAATGAGAACCGCTTTAATGCCGGGGTTTGGGGCAGCAGTCGCCATCCTGCACACAGCCTATAAAAGGTGTTGGCTCAGAAGGTTGGAGCTCCATTGAATTCCGAGGAAAAACATTCCTATTACACCACATACTCAGATGTTCTGTTGCAGAACGTTCTTTGTATATTTTGACAACGGAAAACGTGCTACTACGATTCTTTTTTGCGTAAATATTCTTTGAAATTTTACTGTCTATTAAATACGTGCTTAGCAATTTTTTTCGCTCGCAAGATAAAACGGTTTTGATGTTTCTCCTGGTGATCAAACTTCCTAGTGTGTGGTGCTAGCCGCGGCAGTGCCTCCACGTTCGAACACCTGCCGAGTATATGTGTAATAAGTACGTGCCACTGATAGAAGACGCATGCATTCAGGGGTGCCTGTAGAGACATGCGGGAGCACCCTATTAGAAATTTTTTATGATAAATTGGCAAGGCCTCAACCAGGGTGCAACCGGAGGTGAAAAATACCGGAGCCGGAGCCGGAAGTCACCAAAATTTGCCGGAACCGGAGACGGAGATGAAGCCGGAGGTGAGGCGAAAATATTTAGTTAAAATGATGTTTAATATGCTAATGTTTCTGAAGTGTTGTTAAATTATTTTATTTTATATTTATTTTTTCGAAATCTCGGCAATTTTCTCTTTAAATGCAAAATTTCGCTTCCGAAATCACCGGAACCTCCAGCAGAAATTATGTCGGAGCCGGAGCTGGAGGTCGATTTTATACCATAGTGGGAGCCAGAGGTAGACCTCAGTTGTACCCCCTGGCCTCAACATTGCCAATTTAGTTCTGTGCCGAGAGAATTGAGCTTGGCTTCTTCTTGAATCTGTCAGCACGTACATGTATTGTTCAAGGGAAGGATGTGATTATAAATGTAACATACAAAGCTGAGCCGAATGAAATTATTAATATTTTGACTTGGTATTAATGACGTTATGTTGTTCAATTGCAAACGACTATTTGTCACGTTTTTGTTACTTGTTCACCAGCAATTTATACACTGTGGTAAGTATTATTCGAACAATTTACCATTTTAAGCGAAATAAAATTGAAGCCTTATCACTACGTTCAAGTTTTACGCGTCAAGCAGTTGCAGCTGCAGTTTACATGTCCAAGTGTTATTAAAAGTAACGGCTACGTTAATAGACGTCGTATGGTTTTATCAATCATGTGGTGCTATTGTATTTTAGAAGTTAACACTAATGGTAAATTTCCGTGTATGTTTCTTGGGCTTTGGTTTAAGATAAGGCTAGCGTTCAGTTTAAGCTTGTAGTGATTGAAAATAAAAATTGTTTCCCAGCAAAATTGAACGGTTGATAGCGGGATAAAATTAAAAAAGAGATTAAAACGTGAACGTGCTATAAGCTTAAGCTATGTCGCGTACCATTCGACTCCTTCAGCTTTTCATATAGTGGCTGGACGACCACTGGTATGTTATAACTTTGCTTATTCGCGACCTCGCCTCAGCGAGGTCGTGTTTAGATTGTTGCTCGCGCATAATTTGCATACTCACGTATGTCTATAATAACTGTAATATCATATATATTGGTTACTTTTGGCCCGGACAGACATTATATATTTGTTGAAGCTACACAAGGTCTGTGGATAATTAAATATATATTGTAATTGGACGAGCTATCTACTAGAATGCGTTTTCAATTTCGTTGGGTGGCCCAAATTCCAGCCAGTTATACCCGATGACCAGTTACCACCGGCCGCAAACGTGACAGAGCGGCTCACAGAGTCTGTACAAATACGTAACGAGTTTTAACAATAGTTTTGCAAGAAATATTACTTGTTATTATAACCTATCGTATACATGCATTCGTCCACCGACAGTTGTTTTCTGAATACAGTTAGTTTAAACTTGGCACAAAATAATGTCTTGAAGTTTCAAAACTGAATGACATAAAAAGTTTAAACCAGGATGATTTTATTTAAATGAAACGTTTTGTTGATTTAACTAAAAAGACTACTTACACAGCAGTATATATCAAACGGACATATACCAATTTTTTGGCTTGGGAACCACACGACATTGGTACAATTTTTGAAGACAATCTGGATTTCCACAGACCTGTGACGCTGAGAAAGAAATCAGCTGGAATGCAATACCAATAAATAATTAAAAAATACAAATAGGTAGTGCCATTTAATCTGGCAATAAGGCCAGGTATATCTATATTTAATTTTATTAACACCTTCTTCCAAAAGTTAGAAACCGTTCAGTATAGTTGAAATATTCAAAACGATACTGCTCAGAGTGTAACTGAATATTTGTTTTCGTTTCGGGTAAAAATCAGTGTCTGTTCCCGTTGCCGTTACGCGAATACCGGCGATTCCGTTACTTTTATGCTCAAACCTATTTAAATTACGTATATCTCTCCCGATTTTTCATTACAGACGGGGTGCACTTCTCTGATATGAAATAAAAATTACGAAATTCATCCAAAATGTTATTGTTTTAACGCAAAATTTCAGCTTTGCCGCTAAAATTTTGTCGTCTTCAATGGAATCGGTTGTTTCTCGACAATCCATACGATATTCAACAGATGTCAAACGCAGCTAAATGCAGTCGCCATTGCGTCGATTCGGATCGAACTCAATTTGCGAGCGTCAGAAAACCGCTGTTCGCTGTGTTCAGCCGCAATTTTCAATCGAGGCAACAACGAAGACTTACATCTGGAACAAAGAACGCGCGACGCCGCCGTTGTAGATCGGCGTTGTTTTTTGAAAAGGAACAATCGTGTTTGATGTTCGATAGCAACGCTATTAGTGATCCGGATAAGTAAGTTGAGTAGGGCAAGTCTTCGGTTCATTGTTTTGAAATGGATGAAGTTTTTCAATGCATTCTTGGTTTATATAATTACTATATACTTTGTTCAAGCTTGTGACTTAAATAGTATAATTAAGCTAAATGTTGCGTCGGAATCTAGAAAATTTTAGATATGTGTACAAATTTTATTGCGCTATAATTTTGTAATTTTCAACTATTAGTTTGCATGTTTGCAATCAGCCTAGACGAATACACTGAAGCCTTGTGTAAATGTGGCATTTTCGGCAGTTGAATAGTAAACACACAAAAGTTGATTTTCGCTAAAGAACTAACAGAGCATCGCAATTCGATGACTAAGACGCAGTCAGAATCCCATATTAATACTCTAAAGTCATTTGTTGCAAACTTCAAATTACACAATCATACAACTGCAGTTTTCACATTTAAACTTAGCAGACTTTAACCGAACATCCGTTTCCGTTTGTATTAAAATTCGGTGTCCGTTTCTGTTTCCGTTATAGCAATACCAGAAAGTTGGTTAATTCGGTATACTGGAACTCAGTTAAAATCACATATATAACTAGCAATTTTTATTACATATATGTTGCAATCGCTCGATGTGAAATACAAATTACGAAATTCATCCAAAATCTGGCCAATGTTACTTTAAAGGCCGTCCCATTTTCCCGGGACAGAAATGTACCAGGAGTACCCGTCCCATTTTCCCGAGACAGCAATGTACCTGGAGTACATTCCAAAAATATAATTGGGACAGAGAGACAGTTGGGACAAATGAGACAGTGGGACAGATGGGACTGGATGGGACTGTTGGGACAGCTGGGACAGTTGGGAAACTTGGGACAGATGGGACACTTGGGACAGATGGGACAGTTGAAACATTTGGGAAAGTTGGGACAGATGGGACAGCTGGAACAGATGGGACAGTTGGGACACTTGGGACAGATGGGACAGATGGGACAGTTGGGACAAATGAGACAGATGGGACATCGGGGCAGATGGGACAGATGGGACACTTGGGACACTTGGGACAGATGGGCAGTTGAGACAGCTGGACAGATGGGACCGTTGGGACAGATGTGACAGATGGAACAGTTGGGACAGATGGGACAGTTGGGACAGTTGGGACAGATGGGACAGTTGGGACAGTTTGGACAGATGGGACATCGGGGCAGATGGGACAGATGGGACACTTGGGACACTTGGGACAGATGGGCAGTTGAGACAGCTGGGACAGATGGGACAGTTGGGACAGATGTGACAGATGGAACAGTTGGGACAGATGGGACATTTGGGACAGTTGGGACACATGGGACAGTTGGGACAGTTTGGGCAGATGGGACAGTTGGGACAGCGGGACAGATGGGACAGTTGGGACAGATGGGACACTTGGGACAGTTGGGACAGATGGGACAGATGGGACAGTTGGGACACTTAGGACAGATATATATGTGTATATATGTATATATAATATATATGTATATAGGTGTATATATATGTATATATGTGCGTATATATGTATATATAATATATACACATATATATACATATATACATATATATACACATATATGTATATATAATATATATGTATATATGTGTATATATATATGTATATATGTGCGTATATATGTATATACATATGTATATATATGTGCGTATATATATGTATATACAATATATATACATATATATACATATATACACATTTATACACATATATATACTCATATATATACACATATATACGTTTATATATATTATATATATACGTACGTAAATATATCTGCCTCTGTATATGTAAACAGGAGCGCATAAGTGTGCACTCCGGGTATATTTGTGTCCCGGGCAATTGGGACGGCCTTTATAGTAACATGGGCCCAAAATCTTAGTCATTTCCGAGCGTCAGCTTATTTTTCTTCAAAATATTACAAAGCCAAGTGAATATTTGGATGCCGCTTTTGAAACTTTTATACTTCAATATCCGTATTCCGTTTCCGTCATTTTGACCACTATCCGTTTTCGTTATTTTTACTATCCATTTACACTCTTAAACTAAGACATGTAAATCATGGCAATATGTCGCCTAACAAACTCGTCAACTGGCAACTCGTAATCTGAAATTTTCTTGTCTCGACAATTTTATGCCCATTATTAGGCACTCTTTTATGTTTAATAATCTATTTGGCGACAAGTTGTGGGTCGACGAATTGTACATCTCATGTAAAACTCATATCGTCTTGCTCAACTTATAGTGACCCGAATAAGAGGGGGTAATAAGAGGGGGGTGGCAATTTTGAGTTGAGTCCCAATCAACAGGAGTTCCTATCCCTAATAACAGTCCGTAAGCGCATAGTTTCCTAAACCGTAATTAGAGTCCATAAATAGCAGTTCGTAACCGAATAACAGAAGGATCCATCTGGAGAGGTCAAATAAATATCAGTCGCCCCTCTCCTACTCGGGTCACTATAATATGCAAAAAAGTTTATCACATTTCTGTTCTCGTTGTAGGAATAGTTTGGTAGTGGATTCGCATGAACCAACGCTGTTTTTTGAATTCGACAGACCATGCTTTCGAAGTAAGTTGAAGAATCATAAAGACGAAACTGAACTTCTCGTTCTGACTAACCAAGATGACCGACTGGGAAGATAGTAGTGTAAAGCATGCAATAAGAGTTAAGGTTGAACTATTCAATTTTAGGATGAACCAACTAATGTTTGCCAAGTGTGCAAAACATAAGCCTTGTCAGCTATTTTTACAATTTATGTGTTGAAAACCACATATCAAAATTAAAGTTTCATTGGGAAACACGATTGTGGAATATATCAATTCACACAGAATTAAATCAGGTCAAGGTGAGTTAACGTTGACTGTTATTAACTCAGAAATAACCAGAAATGATAAGACGCTTTCTGAGTTGATCAACTTTTGTATTGTAACACAATTTACAGTTTCAGAAAACCGATTTGTGCAAAAACGCCAATTTATGAAAGAACGCAGAGCGCAACTGGCTCAATTCATGCAGTTGAAGCAAACTCTATAGTTTGAATGCGATTTATTTATCAATGTATATTATTTGATGCGTGATGATTATTATCAGGGCCAATATTCTCAAATCCGTGTACTGTAGTGACCCGAATATGAGGGGGACTGATATTTATGGGACCTCCTGAACACTGGAAAAAAATGGAGAGTCAAATTGACTCTCTCCGAAATAGGCTCTACGGGACTGCAAAATTGAGCCAAATTCGACTCCGATAGAATCAAATTTGACTCGCTAAATCGCACGTTTGACTCTGGTGGAGTCGAAATTTGACTCAGTTTGTGTAGTCCCATAGAGCCTATTTCGGAGGGAGTCAATTTGACTCAGTTTGTGTAGTCCCATAGAGCCTATTTCGGAGGGAGTCAATTTGACTCACCATTTTAGCAGTGAAGGTATCCCCAATTGTATTCGGTTACAGACTGTTATTGTCAACCAGCCCTCCGCCACCCTTCCTTACTGATATATATCCGGTGTTGTATTATCCGTTGAATTAAACGTTGCTTGCCTTGCATCAAAAACTTGAGCGATAATGCAAGGTTATGCTATGGAATGTTACTTTCAAAGCATAAGTACGCTCTAAAGTTTCGAACTCAAGTTAATTTGGTCCTCTAGTCATTTATGCGCTACAATTTGGATAATTGACATTTATAGACACTAGTTAGGGTTTAAGGACTCTATCCCCTTACGAACTCTTATTAGTGATGTGGACTCTTATTGATTGGGACTCAAATTGGGGTCCGCCTCTTGTTACCCCCCTTAACCGGGTCACTACAGTACAGCAATTACATATGGTATTCAAAATGCTACAATAGTAGGTCTAAAAAGTTAAAAACTCGCACAGTTCAGGCCTAAGATTAGATACTACTATCTAACTTCGAGTCTGCATTCAGTGTTCATTGCAATGACACTTATTTGACATAAGCTTTTTGGTCCATGTATAAAACATTTATTAACGCCCAGTTACATGGGCTTTCTCGCGTTATTGTACTAATAAAAACGAACTAAATTACTAATAATGACGGACATGGAATACGAAATCAAATTTTTGTTTTTGGTCTCCAAACTGGAATTTTTTTACCAGTTTTCAACTTGAAGATTTCCGTAAAATTGTGAGTTAAAGCATTGCCCAGCCTTTATCTCACTAGATTCTCATGTAGGTTACCGAAGCGCCCGCAGTGCCGTATTTAGCGCTCCCAATACGCCTTAAACGAGCCCCACAACCATGGGGACCTCGCAAAAACTTAAAACAAGGATTGATTTTGCTAGCGAAGTTTTCTTCAAGAAATTCGCACGATGCGAACGATTCGACACGGTTCACACGTCACTAGAGAATGTTTCAGTGTCTTAAACCAGTAAAATAGGCTCCTTAATCGCGTCAAAAATTTATTAATGTTCGCCAAAAGGTGTCCTAATGGAACTAGCGCGGGGTTGGAAATGGTCAAAATACAAAACTCTCTGCTGGTTGCGGACAACTGTTATGCGCAAGATATGCTGAGTTGCTCAGTGTTATGCTCACAGTATGGGACTCTACTCGCTCGTAGACGCATGCAAACGTGCGTCGAACGTGGGTAAAAAGTTCACAGTTTTACCCGTTTTACCTGTGTCAAACCTTTATAGTTAAGGTACAAAACGTACACTATTAACTAACCTACATAGTCAGTGAGCGTTGAAAAAGCTAAATTTCTGTGCTTTATTTAGTTGATTTTGATATTTTGTTGCTTCTAGTAAGCTTTCAGGTATAAATTTTATTGGAGCTATAACGCAAAACTTCATTTATAAAGTGCAAATCATCTCCAATTTTTAAAATGCTGGTTTAACTTCAGACGCCGGTAAAAGATGGCTTGTGGGTAGATGTTTTTAGCATGGACAAACTCGCGGGTACAAAAAAAATTATTTGCCTGAGTAAAGCGCGGGTCGAGTAAAACTCCTTACCTACATCCCACTCTGTATCAACTGGTCTCATAGAACGGCGATTGTATTTGAAATTATAGAAATAAACATCTATGACGACTTTAAAAGGAGGGGACGCGAGTAGGCGTCATGTATAAGGAGATTTGTTGAATTTCAGAATTTTCAGAAATGTCATTAGTTTCCGAAAAATGTTTGTGAAACATTTATATCAACTATTTGATGTCCCTATCGTTACAGCTCTACTCTTTAACTTTCAAACGAATAAAAATTTTGGCCCATGTAAAGATCATGGGCGTAACGTTTTTTCTGTGGGACTGTAATAGAGTAAACTTGAGCTTTAGACTAATTTTTTTTGCTTGGCTTAGGCTAAGGTTAGGCTTAGGCTTGGGAATATGCTCAATCTTACGCTGAGGCTCAGGCTTAGGCTTAAAAATATGCTTATAATACTGTTCCGCTCCAGTTATACTTACTTATACACATTGGCCAAAATTCTAGTCATGTTTATTGCGCGGTATTAATTTGTTGAAGCTTTAATATAAAAAATCACTTCAAATAACTTGAAAGTAGGTTTATTTTTCCAGCCAAAGGTTCGAAACCGTTAGTGGCTGAGCGCATACGAAACCAATCGTGATGCAATTTGTCAAAAAATGTATATCCAAACATGGGCTATGCAACATATTTCAATGATCGCTAGTTAGAGCCGTTTTTATGTGCCTTTGACCAGTATATCCAGTTGACGAGATCAAACCAGTTTATTGTAGTATTTTAATCCTTTTTCAATTATTTGGATTACAGACGTTTATCTTATGCCAGCCATTTTCTATGATTTAAATTCATTTACTTCAGAAATATACTTTTAAGACTTGAGTATGCGGCTATTAATACAATGTTGATAAAACAAACATTTATTATATAAACACTTTGAGTATGAAATCAAATTTTGCATTGACTTTAATTGGTCCATAAAGCGTTTCCGCAATCTAAATTCGGAAAATTCCCGTTTATGGACTAATTAGGAATTTTAGAATATATCTATTCACGGACATACCAGGCCGTTGCATTTTTGCATGACCTACCCACATCAACAGGGTGAACCGAGCAGTTATCAACATTTCGAATTTGATCTCAAGTCGCTTTTCACTACTGGCTCACCTGAAATTGAGGGCGGTCGGGCAAAAAGCGCTGATACTTTTTGTACCATGTAAAATAGCGCGTGAGTTGTATCAGCGGCGAATCCTAGTTTCCTCGGTGGGGGGTACACCTTTCAAAAAAATGACCAACTCGGCAAAAATTACAATAGATTTCATAACTTTGGACCAAGCTCGAAAAATTTGTTGACATACTGTAGTGACCCGAATAAGAGGGGGAATGATATTTATTTGGCCTCTCCAGAGGGTACTCCCCTTGTTATTAGGTTACAGACTGTTATTTATTTTTAACCCACGCTCTGCCACCCTTCGTTTTTGATATATATCCGGTACTGCAATTATCCGTTGAATTAAACGTTTATTTGTCTTGTGTCAATAGCTTGAGCGTTAATACAAGTTTATACTTAGTAAGGTACTTTCAAAATTTAAGTATGCTTAAAAATTTCGAACTCAAGTTATTTGGTCCTGGAGTCATTTATGCGTTACAATCAGGGATAATTGACATTTATGGACTCTAATTAGGGTTTAGGGACTCTATCCGCTTACGGACTTTTATTATGGATACAGACTCCAATTGATTCGGACTCAAAATGTGGACCCCCTCTTATTACCCCAACCCCTCTTATTCGGGTCAATACAGTGCTGTCTTTAACAATAGCAACGGAGACAAAGTTTTGCTCTTGTGATTTGCTTATTGGTTATACATTTTGTTATCGTTCATTTTCAAAAAACATGGCATAGTTTGATTTTCGCCTAAATTACCCATTTTATTCATATTATCAAATTTTCCAGAGCATATACAGGACAATTTCAATGAATGAAGACAATATAGAACCAAAACACACACGGTATACGTTTATTGACACCTAAGATGTATTAATATTTCATTTTATACAATTGTAAAATAAATTTTTCAGCATATTCTTTATTAAGCTTGTTCTATGCATGGAAAATAATGCGAGGGGCCCCAAAAATTAAGACATGTTCAAATTTTTCATTATGAATACTTCGTGACTATCTTTTAGAGCGAATAGGAAGTGAAAAGGCAGGTCTAATTTTAATATTAATAAGCAAATTGAAAGATTGTTAAGGATTCGTCTTTATTTGGGGCTATGGAAATTTTGATAGCATAGATGCCGCATTCAATTTCGCAATAAAACTAATAATATGGCAGGGTCTTGTACACTTCCTTCCACAGGCACAAGCTTAGGTTCTTGTTCACGCCCATTTTTAATCATATTTCTTGAAAAGGTTTGCCTCGGTTTGTCGAGTCTTCACCTTTACCTAAACCATTTTCTTTACCTAAGACTAAGTCTCATGCAAAGCTTTAACCTCGAACTTTAACCTTAAATGTTTGGAAAAGTGCACAAGAGCCATGATGTACAGTGCTCACCTATATGCAGCTTTAGAATTTTTCTATAGCAAAAGCATATAACCGCGTAATAATTATAGGGTGTCCCCAAGATCAAAGATAACTGCTCGAACTGTCATAACTCAACACTTATTTTACTGTACCATGCGTAGAACAGGCCCAGAACGTTTTCCGACGGGACTGTAATAGAGTAAACTTAGCTTTAGACTAACTTTTTTGCTCAGGCTTAGGCTTAGGTTTAGGCTTAGCCTTAAGAATATGCGTATACTACTGTTTCGGTCTTGTTCTACACATTGGCCAACTTTGTTATGATTTTCATGTTATATAAACAATAGTCACACATATATTAACCTTATGGCTTACTCGCTCCTTTGTACTTGCAACAAACCTAACTGGAGCAGTAAACTTGTTAACAATTTGTTGGAAATTGCTCGCGTTATAAGGAAACATGTAATTTTGTATAAATAATCAAATACTCGATTCTACTGAATTCACATTACACTCTTCTAATCTTATCGTATGGGAATATCCTTTAAGGGAAACAATAATTGTAATTGTCTCAAACGTGTATAGCACCGAGAAGGGCACCAATTTTTCCAAGGAGGCTAAACACCCTATCCCCGCTGCTTGGCTGCGGGCCCATAACTACTGTAGTTAGTTTGTCGCTAAGAAGGCTGGAATAAAACCATAAATATAGTGTTATATTGTTTGTCAATAATAAATAACAAATCATAGATTTATTACAAGTTGCTGTTAATTTATGACAGTTGAAATAGTTACCTTTGTGTCTGAAACACCCTGTTGAGTAAGCATGACAAATACATGATAAGCTCGTTCAAACAACCGAATCTTTGAAACGATTCACAGATTAACAGAAAACAGTGCACAACCGGAACTCTGCTCGAATCAGCTGAAAAATTTATTAGTTAAAGTCTTGAGCGACTTGAAGTAAAAATTTCATTGAGCCTAAACACTCTTTTACCTCAGTAGAGGTCGACTAAATTTATGTGAAACTCAGTCTCAGCATTAATTGAGCGAAGCGTTTTGTGTTTTGTGGTCGGGGGTCGAAATGTGGATGTCCGTTCGTCTGTCTGTCCGTCCCAAAAAAGAATCAAAGGAACCGCTAAACCGATTTTGGCAATCTTTTTTGTTTGAAAGCTGATTATTCTAAGGTCTTAACCTAGCATTAAAGTTTTAAAATTTTAAGCGGTTTATTATTAGTTACATGTTAATTTGCATTATTGGTTAAGCTAAATTAGGACTTTACTGTATTTCACTGATAATTAGTGTTTTACAAGCAATCAAATTCAGTACTAAAGAGTCTTCGGGTGCAAGAAATCTGATTATATTGTTTACAGGCCTTCAAAAACGATACTTGAATAGTTAGCTAATAGCTAATTCGCATATTAACTTATCTAATAAATAAGCCTAAATTAATATTTCTAAATTATTTCACTGATTGTTAGGGTTTACTGAAGGGTTTTTGGATCCGAGAAATTATTAACTTGCATATTAGATTAATGGGAAAGCAAGTTGGTCAAACTGTTTGTTTGTGCTTTATAAGTTTGGAATGCTTAACTAGACTGATTAACATGTGAGCATGTCTGAGCTTCGCTCAATACATGTAGTTCTACTACGACTGGTTTTAGTTTTTTTTTGCAATGTGCACATCCAGTTGAACCCTGGTATATACTACATACGTACATACATACAGCAAAAGCAAAATTAGCAAATTTTATTCAAAGTTACAATTTCCGGCCCTAGGACACCTACTCCCATACTTAAGGTTAAGGCTTTAGGAAAAGGATTAGGCTCTAGCTTAGGTTTCATTTTCTATATTTATTATGATCAATGGTAATGATTTGGCAGTGCCTAAAATGATGTCGATCTACAGTCATCAGCCGTATTATATACATATTCGACACAAAACGTTGTCGTTCCAGGTAGGATCATCTGCAAACTAAAGACCTTTACAGTTCTATAAATAATTAGCCTAAATATTTTAAATCATTCTGTAAACAAGCATAAATAAACGTTCTAACATTAAGCCAAAAACACAATACACAGCAAATAATGCACAAGCTCAAAACAGTTGACTTTATTGTGTTTATTGAATTTAGTTAAAGGTAATCGAATTATGTGCAGAGTGCAACCGGAATTACAATTTGTCAGAATTTGAAAAAAATTACCGGAAACGGAACCGGAACTGGAAAATAAAAAATACATACCACTGGAAAATTCATTTTAATTTTCTTTTTTGAAATATTATTGGTGAAATAAAACCCTAGTAGAAGATAGGTATTCACTTTATCTGCTGTATTTTAGATTTTCATAATCCACGGAAGCGAAATATATCGTCGACGGTTTAGTTTCGGCGATTGTCAAGGTTTGCATACTATGCTAATGAAATCGATTTAATTTTTATCGTTATTTTTTAGTAAAAATTCCTTAATTTCCACCGACCAAATTTTAATGCCGGAATTTTTAATTCGCTAAAAATTTAACGCAAGCGGAAGGTGAAAAACGCCGGAACCGAAATTTCGGTTGTACCCTGATTATGTGTGATAAAATTTATTGTCTTAACGTTTGATATTTATCTACCTTTTAAGTTAATAGCTAGACAAACCCCACTCTTAATTTCGTCGAAAAAAACTTGCATTCGGCTGCAGACTTCATGCTTCTAAGGTTTCTGAAAGTTTGAAATGACCAGTAAGTGGTTTGTTTTTTACCAGTGCGTCTAAGCATACGTTAGATCAATCGAGTGAGGCTCTCTAAGGAACAGATGATCCCATAGGCGTCACGGGGGTGCTAACCTCAGCCGTACTCAAAAATACGGCTTCAAACTAGCGACACATTTGTATTATTCCTCAACGTCGCACCATTTAGAATCCATATGAAAAACTATATTTTCATGACAGTGTTGTTATATAAGCCCAAACCTCTAAACGTATGTTTTAAGATGCATTAACCTACATATTTCCTTGTGGCATTTACAAAAGCGTTAAAAGGCAAACTAGAATGATAGCTTCGACGTTTGAATTTGAACAGTCAACGATTGATAATTTTGGTAATCCCCGACATAACACAAGCATATCCATAGAATATCAGCCTTAAATTTTTGTTCGGTATAACTAGCAATAAATATAATTCATAACAGACATTAAAAAAGTTGATGTTTAGTAATAATGGCAAAGACACAAAAGCTCGAAATACAACAGATTATTTGCAATGAAGCTCATTTTGTTCAGTTCAAATAGTAGCAAAAAATGACAACGAGATAACAAACGTGATATAATACAGAACCAAACAGCGCGATATAACGCGTATTTATTTAGCATTAAAACACAATTATTTTAGATGTTTATAGCGCAACTTTTTCAGATTGGTAATATATAATCACCAATTTTTTTTATTTTTTTCTATTTTCAAGCACGCTTAGACAATTACTCAACGTAACATTATGCAGGTATTTTGTTCCGAAACCGTTATAAAACTTAACCATACACAAAAAAGCACTGTTTTGAAATTTCAAGACTAAACTGTCACGAACGTAAAACATTATCAATTCTTGTATTTCAGACATATTTGTCTTATAATTCAGAAATGTTTGTCGGAATCGTTTATGAACCAGAATATTACATTTCAGACTTTTAAGTGAGAAAAATTTTAAGACACATATTTCTGAAAGTTCTCAGAAATAAAAATCTGGAATTCAAAACATTTATGTCTATAGTCTGTATTATGAAATGATTGTCTTAAATTTCACTCGATATTTCTTGAATACCATACAATTTGTCTTGTGTGCAAAATTCGTTTTATATTCAGTACATAAATTACCTCAACAAGTTTCAGCTTATGGTGAATCTTTAACTGAAAGGCTAATAAGTTCCCCATCAGATATCAATGAATGTTTTTGCCCTTTTACAGTATCAATCAAAGTTTCATCATTTTCAAGCTATAGTTTAAGATATTTAACTGATCACAATAACGGTGTCTACTAACCCTGCGGCTGCCGTAAAAAATAAAAAATGCAGTAGAAATATAAATCTTATCGGTATCGACTATAACGAAATTTTTTTATACCTGAACAGTGAATTTACTTTAGGAAATACAGGACTTTAAATTTTTTAATGCATGCACTACTTATGATATCAGCAAACGTTCAGAGCAAAAGCCAAAAAATATTAACTGACACATATCACCCAACCACTATCTCGCAATATCAACAATAAATAAAGCACGGCAAACCATTAATAGCATATTCAGACGTTGCATTGTATTAATTTCGCCAAATTATTAAAAAATGCTAAGCGAATAAGTCATTTTGACCAAATAGATCGCTAGGTCTTTTGTGCAATTTTTGCAGCCTTAAATCCAAGAGCAGTAGGCATGAATTATCGTCAAATTCAACCAAAAGTAAACTTTATTAAAACTAGGTAGGTAAACATAATTTGAGAAATATCTCCGAATACAAAGTTTTGGTTTTATACTGCTCGAGCAAAGGTTGTCTAACAGTCGGTGCCGGCGGAAGCGCCCCCTAAACCTCCAAGTTGGGGCCTCGACCCTTCAGGACCCATCTTGGCAAACTAAAAATTATTCGCAGATAACGAAGTTATAGTTGCCTAAACCCACTCGCCCCTGATTGGGGGCCCCGACAATCCTAACACCGGCTCTGCTAATAGAAATAAAAATACCTTACGGGACTAATTGTAAAAAAATGACTACATAAACTTAAGCCCTCTATTCCGTCCCACCTGAAAACGTAGTTCAATGTACATACAATGCTACTGCCCAAAATATACTCCATCAACTATTTTAAAATAAATGCAAAATACACAAATAGTTGTTACATTAGAGTAATTGTTAAACTCACAACAAAAATTATGTGCCACGAATCGTTGTTATTACCTGTAAATTGCATATTGTCAAACAATGTTGTGCAACCATTTCACCCTGTCCCCCAAGTCGTTGTGGACTTCCTGCCAGTATCCCAGTGCAGTAGTGCATAACCAAACAAATGTATCACGACAATTCGTCGCCCGTCTACTTGTCGACTAACTTTTCGTAACCCAACATCACATGGATTCGACTCGACAATTTGTAGCACTTCACAAGGCTTCTATTTTATTCTTGATGCACTGATTGGTGACAAGTTGCCGGGCGACGAATTGTCGTAAAAACTCACATAAATTCGAAGTAGCAATCTTTGACATCCAATTGCTCGGTGCGCGTGATTGTGAGATAAATGGTGACTGGCTCGTCAGAATATTGGTAAAATTTATTCAATGTAAATGTCACCAAAAAATCCAGATTAACCATCTTGGATGGCAACAAAATATTAAGTATATTTTCAAAGTATCGTTTAAGGTGCAACTGAGTTGTGACTTGCCCAGCGTAGTTGTTTGTTGAGTAACATTTCTAAGAAATTATAATTTGGTCAGCGATTGGCCCCATGTTAGTGCTGATGTTGTTGGTGCATACGGGACGCAACTGCAGCTGCAGTCGACGCATGATGCGCCGCCACTGTTGGAGCAGCCCAGTAAAGGCTTTGTGGATCACATTGATGATGACTGGGAGGCACTTGAACCGGGAATGATACGCCGGCAGCAGCGGCAGAAAGTATTCCTGTAAGATAGTCGACTAAAGCCAGAACGACAACGATACATAGTTTAGACATCGTTGCATCTAATTTTAGTGCACCAAATTTCAAATAAACATAATAACATAAACATGCTAAGGTACTAAATTGATACTCTCGCCTCACTGTCAATTTTATCTTCAGCATATACGTCGTAGCCAATCTGCTATTCAGGCCCCAAATAGCAGATTGTCTTAGGCCAAATAGCGATTGTAAGATGTACCAAAACAACAGTGATGTAAAAACTAACGCTGATTGGTTAACGATGTCGCGTGTGTCCAAATAACCAAGTCTGATTAGTCATAAGTTTAATAGCAGTTTAGCCTAGGTGAAACTGCTATTTCTTGAAATAACACATTGACCTTGGCCAATAGGTAATTGGACCTGATCAGCAGATTAGCCTACGACATATGCATGAAACTTTGAAAAAACTTTTTCAAGTCCTGGTTCAACCAAAGGTCAATTCGAATTGCACAGCAGACGGGGAGAGAACGGCTACCTACATTTTGCAGTCGGAAAATTTTACATACCAGCCAAAATATATTTTAAGAAGAAATAATAAGGACCCTCCATACAAATCACTCCACCGTTATAAACTGCTCCACAAGGTTTGTGCGCTCTATTTTGGAATCAGCAGCTGCGCCAGTGGTCAATTTCGTTAAAATCGATTAGAAACGGTTATTATTCACAACAATGATAAAAGTTTTCAAACTAAACACACCACCAACTTGATGCACTTACCTGCATGATGATGTGTCGCGGCTGCAGCAGCGCTCGCCGGGCTTCCCATCATCATATGCGGATGCGCGTGTGATTGATATGCAAGATACGATGACGTAGCGAGTTCTGGTGCCATTTGTATTCCGCCCATGGTTGCTCCTGTAGACGTTGTTCCACTCGTTGATGGTCCTCCAGCTGCGCCAGGGCTTTGCTCAACCGATTGTGGCCGAGACGAATCATCGCCTCTGGTAATACTTCTTGCCGTATTTGCGACCCCTGATTGTTGTTGTTGGTGTTCGGTATATGTAAATTGAAGTTGTTGCTGCTGCTGCTGTTGTTGTTGCTGTGGATGTTGATGATGATGTTGTTGTTGCTGATGATAACTGCTTGCAGCCGCTGCGGCGGCAGCGCATAACGGATCGTACGCTGAAGATGCGCGCATTGCTGTTGCACTTGTCGAAGCAATTGCATTCGTTCCGTCTAACGATATGTTTGGTTGCAGTGAGTCGATTGCGTTTAGATGTGTTCCACCGCCAATAGTGCCACCAGCTGCCGTCGCCGATGTAAACGGATATGAACCAAGTCCGAACGCTGCATGATGCTGCGATACGAGCTGCATATGTTGTTGTTGTAGTTGTGCATCATTTTGTTGTTGCAGTTGCTGTTGATGGTGATGAAAATAATGGTGGGACGAATGATGCTCGTTATTGCTATCGTTGGCTGAATCATTAATAACAGAGTTGCCTGCTCCTGCTGCTACCACCGCAGAATTGTTGTCTGTGGACGCTGTTGCGGAATGATTTGTGAACATCAACGATTGAGTTGGCGACGCGGAGTTGTTGCAGTCCGTTGCAAGCGATGTTGAGTGGACTTGTTGTTGTTGCTGAGAACATGGTTGCTGCTGTTGTTGTTGATCGAGGTCACCGTGTATATCGGTAGCGGACGAACATGAATCCGATTGAAGACCTGTTGAAGTGCCTTGGACGATACCTGTCGAAAGACCGGTTTCACCGGAGAGTGCCGCAGCTGGCATTGATGGTTGAAACATTGACGCGCTTGAGAGGCTACAAATTACAAAAAGCAATACTCAAAACAATGATAAAGCATTTTAGCGGCTACCACCTTTCCTACCTTTAATAGGAGGGTAACCCGTGTACCCGGGTGGCGAAAAACCGATTGACTTTGCTATTTCAAAACATTTTGAGTCTTCTGCACAATTTGGTTAATGCATTGCGTTATTCACGCTATTTTGGCTTCTCGCACGCTTCGTTCACTAGTTTTCAACTGCCAATATATATTGCGAGTCCGCGAATGTGCCCCCCCTGGTTTTGGATAAGGAGATGCGCCCACGGTTTATAACTTATAACGGGCCTCGTCTCACAGGCAGGGAGCGGATACCCTAGCGGCGCCCCTGTGATGAAATATTTCATTTAATATATTGAAACGCTAGGCGGTACAAATAATGCGAACGGGATCTATTCCAAAAATTCAGCTTGATCTTTTTGCCGTATTTTCAAGTCACAGTGTAAAACTGCCTCAATCTAACTGAAATGGTTCGTAACAAAAATTTTGCATTATTAATACTGAAATGCTAAAATTTATATAACGAAACTACAGACTGGTTGCTCGGTCATACACAGAAAATGATAATGAACAAGTGTATATAGCACAAGATTTCTACTATCGATAAATTATTGTTTTATGGCGGTGAGGTTTCTAAACACCTACTCAATATTGTTTTGGCGCCAATGCAAAGTTCGGAACTTACCCATACGCAGCAGCAGCAGCCGCAGCTGCTGCAGAATCCGCCATCATCTGTTGAGTGGTGGAAAAATAAAACCCGCCGTTCGATGCAGGATTCATTCCGGCGGCCGCTGCAGCTGCTACTGCGGCATTATTTCCATTAAATGCCGGATGGTGATTATTTGGCGCAACCAAAATATTACCCCCAGCAGCAACTGTAGCAGACGTTGGCGAGTGAAACTTTCCACCGCCGTGGGCTGATAGCGGTGATACGGAACGATGACCGCTTCCGTATGTACC
This sequence comes from Enoplolaimus lenunculus, assembly GCA_030248215.1. NCBI lineage: Eukaryota > Metazoa > Nematoda > Enoplea > Enoplida > Thoracostomopsidae > Enoplolaimus > Enoplolaimus lenunculus. The sequence continues at coordinate 40,112 of JASANG010000867.1, read as the reverse complement.
GCTGGCACCCATCGACATCGAATTCAACCCACTTGGACCAGGTCCGCCTGGATGAAATCCGGACGCCGATGCGGCACCGAACGCAGCAGCAGCGGCAGCAGCGGATGCTGCGCTACTATTAGCGCCAGTGCCAAATAAATCCGCGTGATGATGACCGCCGGGCATTGGTGGTTGATGATGATGATGAAGATGATGATGTTGTTGATGTTGTTGTTGCTGTTGATGTTGCTGTTTTTTCGACGATCGCAATTTTTCTTCGCGACGCCATTTTGCACGCCGATTTGAAAACCATACCTAAAACGAGTGATATGTATGGTTTTCTCCACGTCAAAATACAGGCCTGTAACAAGCCCTACATGTTAATAAGTTATTCCAAAAAGATTCAGGTGTGGCGCATACTCGGGTTCGACAGTATTGACAATGGACACCAAAAGTTTTTCAGAGGACTTTTCCGGTGGGCTGCGTTTCACCTGCCCCCATTTGGCTACTGACTACGCTGAACAACTGCACAGTGTTGCTTTTTTGCCGAGACCTCACGAGGTATTAAATGCATTGCGATTAATTGTGGACAACTAAAGTTTGGCACTTGCAACTCCGTAAAGTGTCTTTAATATTTTAGTGTCTAAATTAACTTCATTGGCATTACATTTTGTAACGACATACCAACATCACACTTGGATGTCAAAAAAGTAAATATTTACTTTTTAAAGAAAATATATACTCATCCGTTTCGTAACGTTTATGATTTTGGCATGGTCAAATTTAAACGCAGAACGACAATACAGAAAAATACACACGCAAATTGCACTAAAGCATTAGAGTACATGTTTACGAAGCTTAAGCTTTACCTGTATACGAGCTTCTGGCAATGTAATTTTGTTGGCGAGTCTTTCCCGAGCAAATACATCTGGGTAGTGAGTGCGTTCAAACTCTAAAACCAGCATTTTATAAAGATATTCTGATTAATATACAATGATATTTTGTTCGTTGTAGATTTACATCTGTTTTATTAAATAACTTGAGTATACGAGAACGGTATATACTTACCATTGTCCGCTTGTTACGTCTAAATGCTAAACAAAATACAATGTACGTGCTCAGTGCCGATGCAAGCGCACCCCCAAACCCAAATTGGGGCCCCCAACCATTGTGAGACGCCTTCTTGGCAAACTCAATTTTTTTGGCATACAACGACGTTATATTTGCTGTAAAACGGGCAGCCTCGGACCGGTTTGGGGGCGATGGTCATAACGCCTGCCCTGTATATGCTCTTAACTTTGCAGATTCAGATGGATAATACGTGGCAGCTGCTAGCATTCTAGATACTAAAGTATAAATAAAATTGTCTTATACCCAGTGCTTAAGTGGTGTCATTAACCGAGATTGGCGTGACTGGCTTATTTTACCTTTACTAACATACGTGATCTGTCTAAATCTAACATATATTCTAGCCTATCGCTGATCGAAAAGAGACGCCAAAACGCCGAAATTTGTGTTAAAGTTTAGGACTTAAGTGGCGTTTGGCTTTTCACTCGTTTCGCTTACAGGCTTTTCCTGATAAATTACTCGGTTTCCCTATGAGAAATTTCTGAATCGATGGTCACTGATACTTGCTAGTAAGTAAGTTAAAAGTTAATCAATCTAACCTTTTTCCAGCGAATTTAGCTGTTCTTGCGTAAACGATGTCCGATTGCGTTGAAGTTTTCGTTTAAGCCTCTGTCGTGAATCTTCGTCGTTCGGAACGTTCAAAGTTGTTTCGGGCACTCCTGCGACTCCAACGCCAACTTTAGGATCACCCTCTGCAAATTTAAATCAATGTTGAATACTTTCAATTAAAAGTTGTCATGATTTTATTGCAGTTAAACGACTGTTTCACTAGTTCATCACAATGCTATTGTCAGCTCAACACTGTTTGACGGAGCTAAAAATTTTAGGAAAGCCTACAAAGTTTGTGCAATGCTTATTCGACTACCGTCAATATAGATAATAAAATCTGTTTTATAGCATGTGGGCATCTGGGAAGCGTGTCTTGCTCTAACTTCAATCGGATTTTATGAAATTTGATCTGTTTTTTCACTGTTTCAACGAATGCGTCAAACGTTATAAAAATAACAGTTTTTATTACTTTTTTAGTTAAAAAGTCGTTAAATATTCCGGTTCCCCAATATTACAGAAAATGTCTCCAAAGACGACATTGTTGGTTTCTAACAATCAGTGCCAGCAACAAGAGTACCATAGAGGGGCCACGTTTAATAGTTTATCGGGTAGAAAATTTGACAACATAGCGTGTTATGGCCGGGTATTTTGCTCAAATAATGATTTTGTAATCATCATTAATGGGTGTTGTCAATAACTCAAAATGATATAGAGTTGAAGTGACATCGAGATGTTCTATGTAAAATTAGTTTAAAACGAACGTTGCTGTTTTATACTACAGGGCAAATTTCATATGAACCATATGGGATTGGACAGCTATGGCATCTTTGGTTGGAGTGCCACTATAACAGAACAAAGGTGACCGTAGGATACTGTGCGGTGACAGACGATGACGGACGGCGCCGGACGGTGATGGACGGCGACCGCCCACGGTGATGAGCGACGCCGATTTTTTCACCGCCCTTGAATTTTTTCTTTAGCGCATCCAGGGATTAATTTTGGAAGAGTATAATTCCAATAGATAAGTGTGTTGACGCGAGCTATTGGAACGAGGGAACTTTTTGACGTTTAGCAGTCTATCCTGATGATTATTCTACAATATCTGCCAGATCTCAAAGCCATTTAATAAATCATGACTGCGATAGAGCGAGCGGCCGGGAGCATTTAAAAACTACGGCGGCCAGGCCCGTAGCCGCTCACCTTGCTAGGGGAGACTGAAAATTTGTAAGGAGGGGCATTCAAGGGGTTTCAATCGGTTACAAGCAAGGTTGAAAAATATCTAATGGGGCCAAAAGTTTTCCAGGTGAACTGAGCCCCCTGCGCCCCCCTTGGCTACGGGCCCGACGGCGGATTTTGTATGAACCGATTAGGGTGAAGGTTATCTTTGATGTATAAGGCACCCAAATGAGAGTATGGCTGGTGAATGCTCCAGCCCTGGTTACGTGCATAAATTATTTAACAGGATTGAAACTGTAGTAATCCACTATCTACGAAATCATAGATGCCGGAAACGGTTGCCGAAAAATACTCTGGGAAACATTATGGTGCGATACTTTTGGCCGTCGTATTTTACAACGTACGTTTATTGCCGCATGCAACAGCATACGTATCAATTTTGAAACAATTTTTGGACGTGCAGTGCCATTCGTCTCCGGGCGGTGCCACACGAAAAGTATAGCGCACTTTAATTTATATGAACGATTTTTAGCATTTTTAGGGCCCCTTACATTGACTTTGTGATAAATTGCTCGCACATTACGAATAATATACCGTCAGAAGTCGAATTACGACTGAACTCAAATTTATTTCACTGCGAATTTAAATGTTTCACTTTTAGAAAGCATCGTGTACTTATGAAAATGAGCTAAACATACCTTTAGTTGCTGTATATAACGATAAAGATTTGCTCAGCTCACGGTTACAGCACTTAGATTTTTATAACTTAACCAACACAAACAGCTCCGGCAGTTTATAAATGGTACTGTGAAGACAGTAACAAAACGTTAATATAACAACTGCAACGATCTGCATTTTTAAGTGACGCATCTATGCATTGGTGCAACATTAACACCGGGCCGGACCAAGGCCGACGGGCCCGGCACAGCCCAAATGTTGGGTCTGTGGGCGTAAGCTGGCCAGGCCGGGCTTGGGTTCAAATCTTGGGCCCGCGAGCCGAAACTAATCGGAGCAGTGCGTGACCTCTTTTTGTCCCATGAGCGCATGAAATAGACCGTTGGTTTGATATTGCAATAAAATTTAGACACATATTTTTAAACCTTTACTGCTTACATGGCATGTCAAAGATTTTGAAAAGTAGGGTTACGTTCTGCAAAAATTTCGAAGGAGAGTTTCATGAGTTCATTAATTGTCATCATTTGCAACTATACGGATCGAAAAAGTTTTGTAGTCACGTGTAAATGTTGGTTATCTAGAATTTTGAACTGCATGCAGACTTCTCTGCTGCTACTTCAGAAAATCTGTTAATTACTAGCGTGAAAAACAATGCTACTTCTATTGCTATCCAAGCTCACTAGACGCGTGCTTGGTATACAAGCTATTACGGATGAATCTAAGCGGAATTTTAGTGAAGGTGGCATCGTGGTAACAGGGACTCGCAGCCTTTTGCATCCGTCTGTCGTTATAGCTCTCGTGGCTCAGAAGGACGCTGCACTGAACAATATTTGCTGAAATATGAAGTTATACTTATATGGCTTCTTTTACGTTTTGCTTCCTGCTCTAAATCTATACGAAATTCGCTTTCCAGGGCTCTAACGGGTCGTGCCCGGGGCGAGCATAAATTGCCCAGGCCAAGCCCGGGCCCAAAAAACCGGACCGGTTTCAACCCTGTAATGGTGAATCCACATTTTAAAGGGATGGTTGCTTCAATTAACATACCAAGAAAAATTTGACAACAGCTTCAGAAATTCACAAAATGACATAAGTGTCCCTGCGTGTAGTCGGTTATCCTAACCCGAGTTAGTCATTTATTTTGTGAACGTCAACGTACACCGAGAAATAATAAATAATTTTCAAAGTAAAAATCAATCCCAAATGCACCTTAATAAATTTTGAAGCATATAACTGGGTAATCCAATTTGTTTACTAAATTTCTCCGCTAGTTGCGGTTGAAACAGCATCATAGCGTTTCTTGAACACGTGGCGGTAACAGAGATATTGCATCAGAGTTAAAATGCAGTTTTTGGCATAAACAAATCAACAATTTGAAATTAACTAACATAAACACATTACTTAATTCAAAATTACGTTAGGCCGTGTTTCAGCAAACATTAACATTTTAAATGTTCTTCTCGTATATGGGATATAGTTCTGGAAATTGAAATCGTGCAGACATAGGCTTTAACGAAAGCTAATTCCTACAAAATTATTTTATTGAAGCAGCGCAAAGGTCAAAATTACAACGATTTCTAAATAAACATTGATTATTGCGTAGCCTAAATAATGTAATAATGCAAATTATTTGCCGCAAGACGACCAGCGTCTGCTGGTCGCAGTAGTAATACGAATTTTGCCTGATTTGCATTTGCGATAAATTGCGTTTATGCGCGTTAACGCAAACTATAATCTTGCAGGATCGAGTTATCTTATAGATTTGACGCCGTTAATATCCCAGTTAAGTCTGTTTGACTGGCTGCGCTATACGTGAAGAGTGATTATTGGGTTAGTATTTAAAAAGTATATTGTGTGTTTTTTGTCAAAATTGTTGCCGGCGTCCCGAAATTCATATATAGAGCGATGGGTGGAGTTAATATGCCCCACCTGAAATTTGTGGGGAAATAAGAATAAACACTTAAGCATTATTATAATAAAACCTGTATTCTAGCAGTCAAATTACTTTCTATTATGAGATGGCACCTTTCAGAAATTATATGTTAGCTGGGTCCTTCGGCATTTATATTTAAGGTTGCTGTGCGGAAGGCGCTGAATATGATGTTATTTGATCACTTTGCTAAATAAAAACTTAATCAGCACAACCGCTTTAGGGTTACACTTTACTTTTTAAATTAATGCCACCCGGCTGGCGGCGTCAGTCGCCGCGCGTCACAGTGTGGTATTGTGCGCAACTTACTAACGCACGATACTGTATGGTGACTGATGTCGCTGTACGGGTCACGGGCGGTGACGGGCGGCGTATTGCGCATTACTTAGTGAGCCTTGTCATTACAAAATTTCGTGGTTGGCAATTTTAAGACCTATTTTTATTGTTCAAAGTATATAAATAGTTTTATCTTTCGAAAAAGACTGCTGCAATGTTTAGATTGATTGGAGTTATTATTGTTTTTCGGTAACTTATACAACGTTCAATATTCTGACTTTAGTTATGTTCTCAATAAGAAACTGAGGTTTTCTGCTAACACGAAAGTGTAAATATTGCAATGCAATCATATTGTAAGAATCAGAATCAAATGAATCCTTGACTAGACAAAATAGCAATTGAGATTTGAATTTAAAAAACTGAAGTATAATTACGAACACCAAATAACCCGACCGGATGCCCGCTCTTGCCTTTTCTTAGCAGCAACAATATATTTCACAACAAAGTTTTTTCAAGAATTTGGTACAAGATGTAAATTATTGATAGTTAAGCGGTTTCGACACACACATTTAACGCACAACAAACCAAATAATATATATTTATCGAATTAACAAATTACTGAAATTAATTTTTGGCAGATTTTGCAGTATTAACAGCGTTAAAGTTGTGAGAAATTGGCGTTTCGTAGACTTTTGCGATGCTCTCAGATGCATAGGTAATGATTTAATTATCTTAATTTATTCATAAGCAACTGCCAAAGAAAAACACACCGTTTACTGTCAAATATTTACGTTTGTTTGCTGCTGCTGTTTAATTTGCGTACATCGCACTTGTCAATAAACTGCAACTAAGATTAGGAATCGTTTATTAAATTAAAGCAACGCGTTTTATTATCGTCATAACCCGATTAACGTTAAAGAAAATGTATAACTTAAAGATGTACTGGTCGGCAAATTAGCTTCATCAATAATTAATTATTTTTCTCAAAATTTTCGACCAATTTTTAAACTAAAGTCGCATAAAACTTATAGACAATTTATCGTTGCCTTTAATATGAATTAGTTTTAAGTTTAAAGTTTATCGTCAAATATTTTAGCATTTTTAGACAAAATGTGACTGTTATCTGCATGTTTAACGCGAATCGCGTTTGTTGAACCTATTCATTGGCCGATATTTTAAAGGGTATTCTTCTACTTTGTGTTTCTTGAATAGTCCAAAATTTACTGCTTTCAAGTAAGATTTTTTAGGTTCGTAGTAAGTTACAAAAACGTTAGTCATTGAACCTAAACCAGGCATCAAAACCAGCAGTTCAAATTGTACAGCGCGTAGCATTGAAGCTTTTAGAAGAAATGTTAGGTTGAGCCTACTTAAACTTAAAGACTGTTTTAAACTTGCTCCGAATAGTATCGTTATTTCAACTCAATTTGTTGGTTTTGGCAATATATTTTGATGCTTCATAAGGTTAGCATGTGATATTTGAAATTCTATGCCAACCGTTTAGCCTTTCTGCGCCTATGTTTGAATAATTGTCATTTATATAACGCTTTCTAGTTCGTCTATTTTTGAATGTCTTTTAACGTATAATGCATCATGGATGTAACGCTATTAATAATGCATTTTTGTTGCTAATTAAGTTTCTAGCGTCAATAAGAACTCGGCGAACACGATATTTTCATTAAAAATTAAAATGAAGTAAAATGTAATGTTATGCTTTCTGCAATAGCAAATCTGTTGAAACCACTGCAGTAATTAGCAAACGCCTTCGAAACAAAAGTACACAACGTGAATTTTTAGGCTGTAAATTTTAAAATTATAGCATTTTGTTAATCTGCAAATATCAGACTTTTTAGATAGAAACTTACCATAGATGCTATGAGCGTTTGAAAATTTTAATTTCAGCAATAATATAGGTGATAGCTGTATTAAACACGATTGTTGCATTCTCATCGCGTTCAAATATAGAAAAAACCAAGCAACAAATGATGCTAATAAAGAATCATGGCAAAAATACAACGCTAGTTTGGAACGCTTTCGCGTTTCAAAATCGTCTTTCAAAACGTATTTTTGCAAGCGGAAACGCTCTAAAGTGAATCACTAGCGTGGCAAAACGTTTTTAAATATATGCTTGTGAGCGTTTGTCAAATAGCTATTTTATAATAAATATAAACGTTTTTCATAGAGCGTTTTGTATAGTTGACATGATTCTTAAAGGTGTTGAATTAATTTTGGTAAAATCCAACGCATGCTAAATATAGCATATTCCAATGCGTTGTTTGCAATTATTGTTAAAAACTTACGTCTAATCATAGCGAACGACTGCTGATAAGGCTCAATTTTGAAATACTGGCTGCCTCGTGCAAGTTTGAGGGTGTAAGCCAGCTTGAGTTAATTTCACCGGAACTGAGACGCGTACTGCGTTTTTAGCAATGTCGGCAACATTTTGCATAGTTACAAAAATAGGCACACATAGCAATATGCTAATATACTTTTCACACACTATTCTGCATAGAAATTGCTATATTAATTACTATAATTTTGATACATGTTAATTCGATTTATTTGTTAAGGCAGAGCTTAAAAATAGAAATCACACAAGAAAATATTAAGAAGCTAGAACATCAACCATACGTAATTTGGGATAATTCCAGATACCTTTATATTAGCATTACACTATTCTATATAATTGAACTGGAACACAGCCACATATGTATTTTGGGCAACTTTCCAGCGTACTTTGTTTAACATAGTGTCATAGAACATAGACGGGATTGTTCGATAATTAAAAAATTTGCATACACATTTTTATGCATTTGCTAGCACTTTTGCACATTGCGTAACGTTGGACGACCAGTATAACAATTAAAACCGATGTATACAAATAAGCATTTTCTAAGAACCAGGTTAGCGTTGCAAATACTGCAGCCACTTTGAATAGTTTAAGTTTAAATTTTGTTGAATTTTTAAACGATAAACACTTCCTATTCTTTACACTGCAAAAAAATGGGAGTGAAATTGACTCGCTCGGAAACAGGCTTTTCCTGACTACACAAACTGAGTCAAATTTGACTCCGCCAGAGTCAAATTCTGTTCCCTGTTGACGCTGGCGAAATCAAATTTGACTCTGTTTGTGTAGTCAGGAAAAGCCTGTTTCCGAGAGAGTCAATTTGACTCCCTATCTTTTACAAAGTAGTTGCAATGCTATGTTAAATCTATTTTCTTTTCTCTATCGGTATTGCAAATTCTTAATTATATTTTTAATATTAAAAATTGTCTCATTTGGTACGAAGCGTTGCCAACATTTTTGTTCAAAGTTATTCAAGATTCGAGTTGAGAATAATCTCTGCGAAATCCAAATTTTTTACATTGAATACATAAAATTATAATTTTTGCTTTAAAAGATTTTAAAACTAAAACAATGTCACTACAGGCGTTATAAAACGTCAGCGTTTTCCAAATACTTGTTGTTTTAGAGTACATGTGTTTTAACGATTTCGAATTAGTGAACTCCATTAGTGAATTTCTGCTAAGTAATACCGCTATATGGCCTGATGAAAAGGTAAAAATTTGCAGTTCAAACAACCCAAAGCGATGCATATTTTGAATAAAATCGTGGTCATTGTTGAGTTTAGGGGTCAGCTCTCTGTTACTTTTGCCCCTGTGTTTATAGAAATTTTTCCCTGATTGTATCACAATAATCGCCCTTCGAATTTTTTTACGCGATGAAACCCACCACCCCTTTCCAAAAACTTCTTTTGGCATCGCCCTTGATTCTGAAAGCTTTAGATGTTTACAAAACGTTTTTCTCGTGTATTTAGTAAACAGTGTGTGCATGCAGTTTGCAGTCATGGCCGCAAAATAGCTTTGAAAATAGAAAAAAACAACGAACGTTTCAATACAATGAAAAGTGCAGAGCAATGAAATTATATATTGCATTTAATTCTGACAAAATATTGAGGCAAAATTATAGAACAACAGTTTCGCTTCAACGAAAGGGCTTGAACGTTAGGCTCAGATCATAGAAGTACGCTAAGTTGATTATTTGTATTTGAATTATGGTTTTTTGTACTCGCGTTGAAGTGGTTCCGTTTATTGATTGAAACGATATAGATCAACACCAAGTCGTAAGTTATGGTGCAAACAGCGAAAATTTTTCAACCAAAGCAGTAGAGCAGAGAAAAGTTTAATTGAATTGGAACTGCCCTGAAAACACAACTAAAAATTGGATAAGACAAAGTTGAAAAATCGCTTAAGTTTCTAAGATTTCTTAGCCAGCAGAATATGGCTATGACATGTTCGTTGAATTCGTTGTCAACTTTTTGTGTCATATTTGCCAAATATTTTTGATCTTGTAGTTTAAAAAGCTTTTTTGCGAATAGTGTTTGCCTTATGTCTTAATTTACGTTTTCTGCCATTCAAAACTATGGCCCAGCATTAATTATTTATCCGACTCAGCTTCGTAAAATTATTGAAATATTTTTGCTTTTTCGTTGCGGAATACTTGCAAGTAAGCTTGATTTGTTTGAATATAAGTAGCAGAGCGAAAAAGGTGTGTATGACGGACTAATATGCGAAAATCTCCCGCATATTACACAAGACCAATACAACCCAAAGTCTACCTTAGGCTCCGGCAATAAGTTTTTTCTGGACCCTTCGGCGATTTCGGAAGTAAAATTTTCAGTATAAAACAGTTGTGCCCTTGAGTTAGTCTGTTTGCAACTTTGGGGCAATTTTTGCTGCAAAAATCCAAATCTCATCCTACGATCCAACCTGCAACCTTAAACTCCACCTCACCACAGGCGCGGCCGGCGCTACATTAAATATCAAACCAGAACCTTTGCTTTAAAATAAACTTCGGTTAATAAAAAATCTCGCAAGAGAAACACAAAATCAGCTAATTTCACTCGGTTTCTTGTGTGACCAAAACTATTTTGCTAAAACAAATCGACGCCCGTACGTCGTACCATGATCATGTTTCGCGTAAAACGCTAAAGCTCTACCTAAACATGCGCGACACTTCTCAAATAGTGGTGGTGGTGTATATATGTAATCATAGTCACAATTTTCAACACAGGGGGACAATGTCACAATTAATTTCAATAAAAAACTTTGACGTTTAACGCAACCCTGTACATATTTTATATATAAATATGTATATATATGTATATATGTATATGAACGTATATTATACATTCATGTGCCTGTATATAGCTCCAATATATATGTATGTATATATACATATATATTTATATACATAAACAATGGATGCTTTCAACAACAACAAAAATTTGTGAATATTTTTGGGGACACAATGTTTGTCGTCTCAAGCATCAAAAAAAGGATAATTTAACAAGTCTCAACCGTAAAAAACATTGAGTAAAAATATTGCTATGGTATCGGGACACCAACTATGAATGTGTTAATATAAATTTTTGTGCAATATGCTCTCAGTCCAGCAGTGGTGGACAGCAGTGATTGAACGTAGATTTTTTTTGATAAACAGCATCTAAACAACAGGTAAATATCGCTGTAGTAAATATTTGCTCAAAAGTTATGAGTGATTGCTTTACAATTTCTTTTCGTTCACACTATTTATAATACCCAAGGGTTTCATGGAATATATGGCGACAGTGTATGTAATAATTACCCGACCGACACTTTACTGTAATCGAGGGTACTGTAGAGTAAGGACATAACACCAGGTCATACATGGTTTTGTTAGTGGTTTGGCCAGTACCTCAGCCAAACCAGAAATATTCTATTTAGAGCAGTTTATGACTGAAAGGACTATGCCCAAACGTGAATGTGTTCTTTCAAGAAAATGATGGTTACTGTCAAATTAATACACGACAATACGTTTGCTCCTACTTAATTTACAGGTGATAACCGACGATTTGGACAGTTTTAAGCGACTTGAAAGCTGTTTAAATGATAAATTAAAGTTCTTGTTTCGGTATAGACTTTAAATTAGACTCATTTAAAATATCTCAACGTGGTCTATACATCTAAATGCGTATTTATTACTGTAACTAATAACGTTTCCTTGCTATTAAAAATTACCAAAATTAATCGCAAGTATATTTAAAATTTTAATTTTCAACTACTTTTGACAAATTGCAGAACGCTTTAGAAAATTAGTATGATAAAAACGTATGTCGGCTTTGAGAATTTTGAAGCACTACTACTTAGCTTAACGGTAGAGGTTTCAGTTTTATTTCTAAGGCGGTAAATTTGTTAAATTGATAATCGAATTCAATACCTTACAACCGCCCAGTCCTCAATAGCTCTTCGCTAACCTCGCATGCGCTTGACCCGTTTTAATCAGTTCACTCGGGGCCGCAACTACAGGTTACCGTCCACAACTTGGATATTTTCGTAATCTGGCCAACTATTTTAATGCGTTTCGTGCTGGCAAATTTTCTCTTGCCCCCTATAACAATGTTCTTGAACCCTCTACTTAAAATTCTACGTGGCATGGCTGCCTATTCGAATTAGAATTAGGCCAGAACTGAAAAGTTATCATAGATTGCTAAGATTTAATAAGTGTAAAACTAAGTTTATAATTCTAGACTTTAAGTTAGGTTAAACAGCCGTAATGTTATTAGTATATTACCGGCCGTGCAGTGGTCGCGCGCTTGCAGAATAAACATATTAAAATCTCAAACAGCAAAAATTTCTCGCCAAATCCGCATTAAGAGACAATGTGCGAGTGAATGCTAAATGTAAATTTTTGAGTTATACGAAAATGCATATTGATTCGAATTACATCGTATTAAAAGCGTAAACGTTAAGTTGGAGTTGAGCAAAAAACCTGCAGCATTGCAGGGCCTATAGGTAATGCGAATTTGCGTTGTTTTTGACTCAAAATGTACATTTGCGGTGAAAAATGTTAGGCAAATTCGATTATGTATATATCGTTTCTAGGTCGAGTCATTATTCGGCGTTGAATATTCCTGACCACAGAAGTTTGATACGCTTGCTATATATTTCTTGTTTTTTTAGAATTTTTAATCATTTTGATAGTTTGAGAAATCGAAATCGCAGCAGTAACGAAACTGCTCAGTGACAGCGTACCATAAGATACGGTATTTTACGTTAAAGCGCCTCTCAGTACAAACAATTTGACTTGAATGGTCGACAATCTCAAGAAATCAGGATTTCGTGATGTTTTTAAAATTTCTCCGTATTAGGGTAGCGCTACCTTATTGATGACGTCCGTCGCCGTCCGTTACCGTCCGACGCCGTCAGTCGCCGTCCGACACAGTCAGTTACCGTACACCACCGTGCGGTACTGTACGATTTTACGGTAACGTACGGCGATGGACGGCGCCACGCGACAAGTGTACCGTCATCCTAACTCTTGCAATATTTGGATTCCGTCATGTACAGATATAAAAAGAAAATACTGAAACACGTACAGGTTTGCAAAGTTTCAACAGAAGAACAACAACCAGGGTTGAAAATTTTAAATTTTAGAAATTGGAACAAAAAGTATATTTCGAACAGAGGCGAATGAAACGCGACTTGAAGCTAAGATTGGTTTGAAAGCTTTTTGAATTCGTCGATTTAATATTGTCAAACCAAATTGTTTTGGACTTCTACAAATGCATATATATACATTTGGCATCTCCTGAGGTAACACCCTGTTATTCGGTCACAGACTGTTATTTATTTTTAAGTCGCCCTAAATTTTAGAAATTGGAACAAAAAGTATATTTCGAACCGAGGCGAATGAAACGCGACTTGAAGCTAAGATTGGTTTGAAAGCTTTTTGAATTCGTCGATTTAATATTGTCAAACCAAATTGTTTTGGACTTCTACAAATGCATATATATACATTTGGCATCTCCTGAGGTAACACCCTGTTATTCGGTCACAGACTGTTATTTATTTTTAAGTCGCCCTCCACCTTGTGACTGATATATTTCCGACATTGCAACTATCCGTGGAATTAAGCATTTATTTGTCTTTTATCAAAAACTTAAGCGATAATGCAAGAGGAATGTATATACTTTCAAACTTTATTTGGTCCTGGAGTCATTTATGCACTACAAATAAATATAGTTGATATTTATGGACTCTAGTTAGGGTTTGCAGACTCTTAATAGGAATACAGACTCTTATTGATTAGGACTCAAAATCGGGACTCCCCCTCTTGTTACCCCTCTCTCTCATTCGGGTTACTAAGTACAGCAATTACATATAGTATTCAAAATTCAACAATTGTAGGCTTAAAAAATTAAAAACTCGCAGTGTTCAGAAAAAATCACAAAAAATGTTACACAAAAGCACCTTAAAATAAAATATTTCGAATATAGTTTGACAATTTAACCGATTTCAAGATTCAACCAATTTATTTAATCTATATCACAAATCACATTGTGCAAGATCCGTCTATTTTCCGGTATGATGACTTTCTCCCTATTGCCTCCACGTTCGCTAAAAGTTTTCAGCATGAAAAACACAATAACGAATGCATACAATGGGTTAAAAACTTCAAACAACTTTTGTCAGGTTTACATTTCTGTTAAGTGGCATTTTGTTGTTAAATATACAAGAAACAGAATGAAACTAAACGAAACACTGAGAGAGTTTTTTTCTGGTTTGCTGCTCAAAAAGAACCAAACAAGAGCTGTGCAATGAAGAAGATAGAACATCGCCGAGCGGTTGACATAAAAACAATACCTGTGAGGTGACATATTGGTTTTACATGGATATATATACTTATTGTAAAAGTAGCACATAAGAATGGGCTGAAAAAATAATTATTTAAAAACTTAAATGTAAGAAAAAACTACGCTAGGTAGATGCATTGATGAGAAGATGAACAAAGTACCAAGTAAATACAAGGAGGGACTGTGAGATCTGTACTCTGCTTTAACCATTTTGTTGTGTTAGAAGCATAACTAGCAAGGGTAGCACGCTTGTGAAATTTATATACCGCGGCATTCGAAGTTTATACGCGTTTTATCCCATGGGAAACGAAAGAATATTGAACAGAAGTTTTCAACTGGAGTCCAGTGAGGCAAATTCAAATAAGCTGATGCGAACTTCTCGGCTTTTAAGCAATTTACCCATACAGCAAGCCATAATAAAGATAAAAAAACTGCTCAGGACACTCAGGGATGCGCAGCTGCATAGCCCGTGCAGATACATGTCGGCATGCCTGGTGGCGCCAAAGATTTTAAGAATAAAACATATTTTAGTAGTAAAGAAGACATTTTTATTTTAGTCGAGGCTCCAACTATACTATTTTTTTATCGATAACACCAAAATACAACGGACAGTGTTTTGTTTTTGACTGTACAACGTGTCATTTTTAAAATTATCTGTTACTTGTCATATTGCATTAAATTTTGAGCGTTGTAAAATGCACGAGTGTCTCTGATATTTTGTCTGTAACGCACTTGCACACCTTTAAATATACTAACTGCAGTTCGAACTGTTTTCAGTTGTGGTGAGCCTGTTGTATTAAATACACGGGGCACGAAAAACAACAGTGCAAAATTTCGTTTTGCACTTTCACAAAAATTGTTTGCTAATGCAACTTCTACAATATCATGCGTACACCAGATAACTTTTTGATGTAGTCGGTGGTGGCTAGTAAAGCCAGATAAGCTACAGCAGACAACACGCTCATGGATACTTTTGGAATTTCTATAAGTGGCGAATACAATAAGGGATCGGGTATAATAAATATATATACATCCGAAATGTCAAGAACGACTGGAAAAAATAAGTTTTACATGCTGTAGGATAACCTACACAGATCAAAAAACATTCTCACTCGCAAACAACTTTTAGTCATGATTATCTTCTCTCGAAATGCAATTCTGGCTACGGTCGTCATTTGCATGAATATTTACACAGTAGAATTTGTTTTAAGCCAAAATATATATCGCAATTTTTCAGTTCACCCCTACGTTGTTGTGGCGTTTGCGTTTGCTGTGTGTTGTTGTTGCTACCATACCAGAACACAATAACTGTACTGCGAAGAAAACAAGAGGGGATTCATGAATGCTTCGAGAACGTAACTCACCTAACGTGACACTTGGTAAAAAGTTTAATATGTCTTCTTCCATGGAAATTTAATATAGTTTTGGCAATCGCGTCCTGGTATCGCTCCAAAGTAGATATCTTCTTGTCTGACATATTTTTCATTGTAAAACCTAATACAAATATGCATGCCTACTGAAACGCAAACTTATTTGGATTTTACCGTAACTAGTTACAGTTTGCTTTGATTCCAACATATATCCAGTGCCGGAGCAGGCTAGATTTTCCCCAAAAATTTGTTTAGTGTTGTTAGTGTGGGGCCCTCTTTGGGGTGGCCGTCCCAAATGGAGGGTATAGCGGTGGCTGCTCCGGCCCTGCATATCGGTGATTTAGCTATTGATTCGGTCAAAAACTTTTCAAGTTACAAAATATAGCAAATTTAATAAAATCTATAGCCTTTTAGTTTTCTGTTAGGGTGTGGTTGTCCATGATTCAATCGTAAATCTATCTGAAAACTGAGGCGCAAGTACTAAATTTGAATCTTGCATTGGTCAAATGGTTCGATTTGTTCCGATGTCTGGTCTCCAACTTTATATACCAATATATGTCAGACTTTCATATTGTTCATTTTTGTCTTTTATTTTTATCACATTCACACGTTTAATGGAGTGAAGATGAAATTTAAGTATATTTGTTTACATTCGTTGTAACGCAATCGAACGCGAATTTGACACCCATAGCGTGCCATTATATATGCTGTCTTCTTCACGCCAGTGATCCAGAAATTCGCATTGGTAACGCTATGGACAGACAAACGTCAAATATTGAGTCAATAGAAATGGCAAACTGTAAACGATTATTGAATAAGACAGTGCTTGTATCCAAAAACGAAAAAAGTATTTGGGTCGGTGGTGCCGATCTGCCCTCCCTGCCGGTACACTCTTGCTTATCGTTTCGTAGACACGCGGAGAACGCGCATAGCAACATGACGGTATTTCGAGTATAACGAATATGAAAAATCTACCGTAACCTTGTGGCAAATGGTTGAACAGTTTTGAGAAAACTAAATGAAGGTTTCGTTTCGGTCCGTGGGCATGAGGAATTACGTTTGTAATTCAGTTGCCCAGCCGA
Organism: Enoplolaimus lenunculus; assembly: GCA_030248215.1. NCBI lineage: Eukaryota > Metazoa > Nematoda > Enoplea > Enoplida > Thoracostomopsidae > Enoplolaimus > Enoplolaimus lenunculus. The sequence continues at coordinate 23,278 of JASANG010000867.1, read as the reverse complement.
GTGTACAGGCCCAATGCCAGTTCATAATGCTTAGGATGGGAATAAACAGTTCAAATGACGCACGCCAATTTAACGCAATGTTACTTTTGGGTAGTAACTTTAGATGAAACGTATTCCCAGACCTAAAAGCGTACGCCTAAAGTGTTGAAAAAATGTAAACCTAAGCCTAAGCAAAAAATACAGTGTAAAGTGTAAATCTACTTTTTTACTGTCCCACAAGAAATCGGAATGGCTCCAAAAGCAAGGTGGGACCAATTTTACATGACTAACAGTGAGGGCTTGAAAATTTCTAAGTTGCCAGCGATTTTCAAAGAGACTCCAATTCATTCTGCGGACAATTAAACTTCCCCCTTCAACTAAGGGGGGCTACTTGATAGCGAAAGGGAGAAAACCTTACCTGATACTACCAAGCCATATCTTTCTGGAATTTTTGCGTTTCGGCTACGAAAATGGTAGGTTATACTAAGTCTAAACAGGGTGATTAAATATCCCTTGCAAAGACTTGTATAGTAAATTAGCCAGTAAATGCCTGATACCAAAAGGCAAACCCTTGAAAGGTTATATATCTATAATTAAAAATAGCTTAAACTTTTTTGAGAAGGAAAAACTATATATATACACCAATCTGAGAACGTTAGTTCTTAAACGAGCCTTCTTAACAGCAATTTTGAAAACATGATTGTTATATCAGATAAGCTACAATAAACTCTCGCAGCGTATAAATTATGCTTCGCGGATATTTTCTGACAGTGGCGGCGGATCAGGCATGTCCACTATAACCAGTAACCACCATTATACCAGTCAGCGGAATTATGTTGGTCGTCAACAGATGCGTCGTCATATTCAGTTCATTTCCGCAAAGAAATTTCAGCTAAGTCCCAACCCACACCATAAATCTTGTGACTACTAGATGTCTCCATGGGGGTAAATGCCATATTTGATACCTTTACGGAGAAAGCTGTACTTGATGTCTTATGGGAAAATTTACTTGATCCCTTCTGTTATTTCTCGGGGTACGGGACCGCGGGTTTAAGTGACAAACTGGTGTGTTGTATCGCAGTATATATATATCGTCGTTGACTCATTTAAGATCAGGAGTCATATGCTTAGTAGTCGCAGCCATAGTTAACAAGCAACAATAAAAGGGCCAGACACACACACGGGGCACCCGTGCATCCAATTCCTTTAAAATCAAACTGACTTGACATGCCCATTAAACTGGCTCACGGTTAACTCATATATATAATACCAAGAGTGGATGATCACTCTAACAAGAGTGTGATACTGGGTACATTCTGTGTATAAAAGAATGTACCCGGCACGCGTTGCGTTTTTGGCCTACCCCCCTCATTTTGGGGGGGGGGGTAAAATTTACGTTCATTTTACACGTGTATCCGACAGCAAACACCGAAAATATAATCGGACCACATTTTAGTATATACGTTAGCACATGAATTTCAACATCGATGGAGATTTTAACCCCCCCCAAAATGGGGAGGTAAGCCAAAAATGCAACGCGCGCTGGGTACATTTTTTTCTACATAGAATGTACCCAGTTGCATACTCTTGTTAAAGGATATCATGAACTCTTGATAATACCAAAAGCTTATACCTATAACCGAGTTATTCCAAGTGTATAAAACTTTTCATACGGAAATACGACGAAACAGATAGGAAAAAATTTCACCACAGAAAATGTTACAACTATCTGGAGTAATTCAACCTTGCTCAAAAGCCAATTCTTTAAAGAAACAAAAGACACACAACCCGATTGTAGTCTGGTACAAAGGTGTTTACCTATATAAAGTATATACATTCTTGTGAAACGTGCACTGACAACTAAAACCGTCATGAAATCTAACTCAGTAACAGCCATTCACTAGTTTTTAATAAGTAGGAAGCGTTTGAATTCCGATTTATAAGCAGGTAAAGATTTTTTTACCCGCGCTGAAGTTGTTGCCGTTGGGTAATCAGTGACTCAAAACATTCTTGTTTGTACAAAATTTTAGGTTGGTAAAAATTAACAAATTTTAACCTGCATTTTGAAACACTTTACCCACGGGTGCACTAGCATCAAAATTTTCTTACCCGACCCTCGTTTACCTCCGGGTACCTGCGGATAGCGTGCAGCTCTGCGTGGATTGCAAAAAATTGACTTATATATGTAAATCGGTATACCTTAATACGACAAGTAACCGGTTTATTACTTTTTCACTAATAGTTTAAGTTTTTGGAGCGCAGTATAATTGCAACAAACCATTTGACAAATCGGTGTAAATTTTAACCCTGTTTAATCAACGTTGATGATGCAATAATATTTTCCAGTTCGAAAGTTCGTTTTCTACGCTTCCAAATCGTTTTAGGTGCATAACGGTGGCGATTTACTTCACGAGTGACACCAGCGGCCTAGCAAGGACTGCGGAAAACTGGGGTGTTACGTTTTAAAAGTTTTCGAAGTTGATATTTCTTTGGTTGCAAACATGATACCGTGTCTAAAAATCATATGACCCATTTAGTATAGCACAGGAGCGGAGCAGGAACGCTTTCATAAGTGGAGATACAAACTACTTAAACTGAACGAAAAACGTTTCAAACATATGATGCGCGTTCAAAAGCGATTCAGGTTGAGTTTGAACTCACTGTTAAAATTAAAACTGCTCAATGACAACGTTATAATACATTAATATAAAATTGAAAGTATAAGCACCTATGGCATTTCATCGTATTAAATACTAACGGCAATTTTTATGTAAGTTGCTAGTATATCTATCCTTCATCAAAAAAGCTTCATGTATATCGCGTTAAGCTGTTATCAAAGCGGTACATCCGTCACTGTATATTGCTCAGGGTTCAACAACTGTAGATCGTAAAAAATTGTTCGTATCAGATCGGTGCCGATTTGCATTCCAGTTTCTTTTATCTAACCCGCACGTACAAGATCCTTGCTAGAGGAGTCTTGGGGGCTCAGCCCCTCTTAGAAAATTATGGCTGCCCCTAGGAAAGTTTCAGTCCCGCTGAAACGGTGTTATTTCAACTGCATGCCTTTCCTAAAATTCTTTTCGCCCTTTTCCGCCTAACATATTAGGATAAGGATGGTTACAGGGATGCATGTCGCTCGCTTTAGCACATTTACCGATGACTATTATGTATACGCGCTCCGATGTGTCCGCCCACCAATTTTCCCATACGCTCAAGTGAACTGTTTTTGATTGACAAGAGACGTTGCGTTGTAACGGAAAACACGTACACCAGCCCTGAAGAATGCTCGCATTCTTAAAGTGATTGATTGATGTATGAGAGAGAGTAACTGAATGAGAAATGATAAATATGTCGTTTGTTTTGAACGAACAAATCACGTGTTTCGTGTGAACAATATTCCATATGAAGCATTGAAACATGAAAAATTTGTTAAATAATATGTATACAACTGTCGGTATAATAGCTTCATATTTGGTGAATAAGCTCTTGTAAACAGTCCAATTTTTCACCAAGTAGAATTTATAAATATCACAGCTTCACTACATAAACAATTTTTAATTGAGCTGGCCCTCATTGCCGATTCTGCTTAAACTATTGTTTATTTCAGCCAGCCTTCAGGCCGTTTCTACATTAATATTTTATAATTGAGACAAGTTCCAAGCCGTTTTATGTTTAGTCGACACAGCCTACAGGCCGTTTTTATATAAACTATTTTTGAATTCAAACAGCCTCGAAGTCGTTTGTTTTTAATTTATACGCCCTACATTCCGTTTCTTTATATAAGCTATTTTTTAATGGCGATGACCTGCAAACCGTTTCAGTTACGAGTCTAAAAAAGATAGATTTTATTGTATCTGTTCTACTCTTTGAGGAAAACCATTGAAGCGGAACGCTTACATTGAATCCTCACTGTTGAGGGGTTACGTTTGTAAAAAGACAAAACAAAAGACAAGGCTCTTATCAGCGGTTTGACCTGTTAAGCCATGGCGGGCTACTTTTGTGTGGGTGACCGAACTGGAAGATCTCTAGACAAGCAGCCTGCTGAGCGATGGACGTCCGGACAAATGATCGTTCGAGGACAACCGGAGCACTTTTGTAAAAACTGGCGACAGCCCTGGTAAACTGCCTGTAAGTAGACTATTCCGCTGTTAAAGATATTAAACATTGTTAATACACAATAAGTCCCGGATGTAGTTGTAACCACCATGTAAAAATATTTCTTTTCATAGATTAACGTTTTCGGGCAATTTCGCCTTGAATTTATCAGACAAAATTGTTTTCAAAAAATATTGCTAAATACTAAGCTTTGTTCCGCGGAACCTCCATGAGGTCTGTGCTGCATTAATCTGCGTTGATTAGCTATAGTATTATAATCCATTCAGATGTGTCTTTAACAAAGCGACTAGTTTTCATTCAACCTAATTGTTTTATAGATGCAACTCGATGCAACCCTTAGCGTTGCGCTATTCTTTATTGGGCTGCGTGCAATATTATTTAACAAAAAGTTTTACAGCGCCACCCGCCGGCGCCCCGCCGGAGCACGGCGGCGTACAACGGCGCGAGGCAAGTCTAGCGCAACCCTTACTCTTGTTTATTTTCTGTCAATAATTTAACAATACCTCAACGGGTAGTAGAACTTCTGTGGTTTTCGGATCTTTTTGTTCATACCAAAGGCTAGATTATTTTGTACTTTCTTTTCCACAACTGTGGTTTTAGGCGTGTACTAATACAGGAAGACGGCTTTGCCATTCTTGCCACCACCTTCGCTCCCTAGCCAATAATTCCGTTCACTGCATTAAAAGATTTCTTCGTTAAGAAAATTGTTTTCTAGCTTTCGTTTTAAATTTGCCTGCTCCTTTACTAGCATACCCTGGTTGTGAGGCGGTGTTATTTTTTTCATTGAAAGTTTTTTGGCTTTATTACGGTAGAGCAACATATTGCTACCGTTTCTACACATCATCTGCTGTTCTGTTGTTAATTGCTTGTCGTTTCCAATTGCAACAGCAATTATTATAACGTGTGAAATTTCACAACTTCACATAATGTTTGTTTTAAATTCAATTTGTCACAAGATTATCTTACTCAGTGGCGAATCAATATAATTCTGACGGGGGAAACGCAATATAATTGCGAAAAAACTCGCGAGCACAGGGTTGAAAGTAGTCGAACGCAATTTTAGCATTAAAAGTATCATAAAGGTTTGGTTTTGATTCCCTATTGGATGTCATGTCTTGATAAGTCCCCTTCGATCGGCCAGTGTAGTCTCTCGCTCCAGTGTTGGGTTATGTATTGAGATTGCAAAACTGCAATGTGGCTTATAATCACTGCGCATCGTTCGGCAGTCATTACTAATTAGTTTTTTAATGGTTTGCGACACTTTTTGGGCATTAATTTTACACTGACTAAAATTTAAAAATATCTACAGTTTTCTTCATAATTGCAACTATGTTAAACAGACTGGACTAGTGTAAATTTTGCGTAAGCAATGAATGGATGATGCATTTCTCAACACGAGTATGCAACTTGGTGCATTCTATATAGAAAAGCGTATACCCGGTACGCGTTGCGTTTTTGGCCTACCCCCTCATTTAAAGAGGGTACAACTTGATCGAGCCATGCCACCTATACGCCATCAAAAATGGATCGTTTTAATTTACTTTAGGGGTATAGCATGTGATAGCGACTCTGCCCCCCAAACACGGTGGTCGGCCAAAAACGCAACGCCCGGTGGTACATTTTGTTCCATGCGAAACTGCCAGAGTTGCACACTCTTGTATCATGCACTCTTGAGTTAAGTAAACTTTGAGCTGCTGACATGTGCAGTAGTTGATTTCTATAGGCTTTTTAAGCGTTAAGCTACGATGATGCTTTTCTATTAAAATTGTTGTCAAACCGCTTTTATTTCATGTGTATAATTTCACACCGATGCGTGATATACACTCGTTTATGGCCCCCATTGTGAAAGATCCACTCGCAGATGTTGCTGCAGCAGATTTTATATTCTCGCTAATTTGTCGTTCAAGACTGTTCGATTTCCCAGAATAACTGATGATTTTCTGCAATTTTAGCTCATACACGTGATATTTGAGTTTTCTAACCAGTTACCGGGTCTAAAAATACCTGTCATTGTCTTTGTCCGTATCCGCTATTGGTCAAACCAAGAATTCATATCTTTCCGCAGTTACACTACTATGCCACTAAGTCTATCTGATGTAGTAATACGTAACCTACCCAGATCCTAAGGTCAATTTTCAGCCGGAGCTGGAGGCATACCTTCGTTTGCGCTCTGGCTTTAAGCGACCATATTTACGTGTGTCTGGTGGTTTCTGTACCCAACCACATTTTCGAGTTGTAAACGCAACGTTTGTTGCTACAAATATTGTCAAGATAACGTTGGTAAGTTGCATACATTTTATTTTTCTTTGTATCATGTTCAACTCTTGGTCCAACTAATGTGGTTTGGTTTTCTAGGTTAAGAAAAAACTTTGGTTAAACTTTTTACCACTGTATCAACATGTTTGCCCATATTCTCAAATGTGTAGTGCATTGCTCATCTTTTGCGCAGATATTGCGATACTCAACTGTACCAGTTCCCGTATTCAAAACCTGTTATAAATTGGTAATAGGTGATACGCACAGTTGCGAATATGTTTTGTATTATAATACTCAGGCATAATAAACATCAAAAGTGAAGTATTCGTGCTAGTATCAATGGGTGAATAATACCTAGTGCTCAAAATACGGAAACGAAAACCAATATTTAAGCGAAAAAACTGGTGAACATATTTTTATTTTTTGCAATTTGTCAAAAATGGATCATGCAACAAGTTTATAAGGAACATAGTTCAACATTGAGGTATTTTTATAACCATGCAGCTTATGACCATCTAACCACCAAAACGAAACATAATGTAGGCACAAGATGGTAAGGGTTTTGGCTATTAGTAAAGACTTGTAACTTGTATTCTAGTGACTACTTTGACTTTGGTTCATGCTTTTCAAAACCATGAGTTTAAGTAAATATTTATATCTACGGGCTAATTGTATAATAATGCGTGGCTGGTCATAAACTTTACAATTAATATTCTTTGTTATATTTGTGACTCAAATCATATTGCATTTTAACGTTACATTAAAAAATAACACCGATCCTAAAATCAAAATCGAAATAGATTTTTAACAACAACCAGTCACAATTTGCAAAATCAGCGCAAATTACAAAATTGAACTGACAGATACCAACAAACAAACAAACAAGCAAACAAACACACAAACAAACAACGCGGTTGAACACCGCTGACAAACCTGGTGGTAATTTTAGTATTATAATTGCAGTTTGAAATTACACGGAACGAACCATTATCTTGAAGTACCGAAAAAATATTTGATGAATTTTTGACAACAAATATCCTTTATACCTACAGCACATTTTTTATGAATCCGAAATTGTTGGACCAAACTACAAAGCCTATAAGGCCGATATTGTACGGCATAATCGAATCAATGAATTAGTCTGGGTTAATTTTGTAGTTACACGCTACCGTGCCTGACCGTATGGCAAAAGCTTTGCGGGATTGAGAGAAAAAAAATTGCACGCCGCTCAAATGAGACATTCTACAATCAAATATGACAACCTGACAGACAGATATGGCTGGAAAAATGACACGATCAAATACGGAATGACAATAAAATATAATGCGTTGTAGTATTTAGCGATTATCTAATTTTAGAAACAAATTATTGGTAATAATCTGTTTGGTCGTATCAGTTTTTAGTCGACAAAGATATATAGATTACTTAGCTACGTTTTGTTGTAACTCTGTCTTCGAGGCATTTTAAGTCTGAGGCATGCGTAATAAAATTGACGAGGGTAAGCGATATTATAACAGTGAAGTGTTTGTCACGGGCATATACAGGTGGAGATAGGAGCATATATATTCTCACCCAAAATTTATAGATAATCTTTGACAAAATAGTTTTACAGGTTTTAGAATATAACCTATTTGGTTGTAGAGGTCATAACATTTTTCTTCCTTGTCGTTACATAGAAGCGGACAATCATTTTAGAAACAGTATTTTAAGCTATTTAAAATTGGTGATGGCAAAAAGTACTCAACCGCCAATTTTAATAAAGCACATATCAAATGTTTTGCCTAGTATCGTTTTCTACGGCCAAAAATCCAAATCCCGAATAATCCCGTGCAGTGACTATTGAAAGAAACTAGAATAATATAACTTTTGTTGTTGCTCCATTTCTTATGAAAGTTTACAAGTCAAATAAAAAATGGATAGTGTACTATAACCGTCTAGGAATCATGTAGCCAGTGAGCGACCAGATATCTGGCTCCGGTTAACTATCTGGCAAAAACCCGCATCCGGTTCCGGTAAAAAATCACTGTTCGGTTCCGGCATCCGATTTTTTGCGATCCGGTCGCAGCCTAGAAATAGCTACGTTATTGTTTGATTTGTTATAAAATTTTACAAGTAAAATAAAAACCCATCCTATTTCGACATCAAAAAATTTGACAAAACTATAACTGACAGCCTACAAAGTTGAAGAAAAACCAAAATGTTTTTACCAGAACCATTTTGCTAAAATACAAATTAGTCTATTTTACTGCACCTGTTGCCAGTGAAACGCCCAAATCTGACTGAACTAAAGTTGTTTTTTTAATTTGGGTACAAAATTTTACCAAATTAACGTTTCGAAATTAATGCTTAAAAATATGTACTTGTCCTTACTTACAAAATGTTATACACATTTTCAGCATACATTATCTTGAAATCAAACTTTCAAACCCTTGGTTACGTCAACTTAAAGAACTGTCGCATTTTAGATTTTTAGTGTCACCTCCGGGCTCGAATATGGGTACAAACCTTAATATTGGCTATGACAAAATTTTCACTTATTAACTAACTCAAAGCTTTTACTGCGGTCTTCTATAAATCAAATGCATGGCACCAATTTCGTATGTGTCGACCGAAAAGTAATACCAAGAGTGCATGATATAAGTGTGTGCTACTCTTGGGGTTCCGCATGTTACAAAATATAGCACCGGGCGTTGTGCTATTGGCCGACCTCTTTTTGTTTACAGGGGTGTCGCTGTCACATGCAATGACCCTAAATTACACTGAAAGCAAACCATTTTTAATGCCTGATCAATAAAGATCCGTGGTTCAGGTTCGCACATTATGTACACCGCGCTAAATAAGGAAGGTCGGTCAAAAATGCAACGCGTACCGGGTACATTCTTTTCTGCACAAAATGTACCTAACCAGTAGCATACTCTTGTTGAAGTATGCATCATCCACTCTACTGTGAACTTTGCGGTATATATGAGTGCTGTAAAGCTTAAAAACTATACCAAACTTCATTTAAGTAGGAAAAGAAAACTTCTTAAACAAGAGCACTACTTGTTATATTTCAACTGAGTAAAAATTTCATAATCTACAGTTATATATACTGCATTGGAAAAGCCTTGGAGTCATTCGCAAAAATTTGCCAAATCAAAAATAAAATATTCACATTTATCACTGAATAAACCTCAACCGAGCTTCAATTGAGCTACATAATTTGCTCCAATATTAAGAAAGATTACTTTTCTTTTGCCTCTAGATGGTCCCAGAAATTTGGCTCACAGTACCGTGTCCATTTTGGCTCATTCTCATTGGGCCAACAGCTGTTCGGCCAGCCAACAGCGATTAGATATAAGCCTTGTGGTGTTTATGGAGGGTACAAGCAAAGACTTTCGAACTAGTGAAACAGTTTTGAGCTGTAAAATCCAAAAAGTTATTCATAAACTTTATGAAGGCTTTTTGTCTTCGTTCTTTCAACAATTTCTGCGGCGCATGTATTACCTACCCCCTTCAAAAAATTAAATTATTCAAAATTCGCTGTTTCCATATGACATGCGCACGAGTGATAGTACGCGCGCGCAGTGCCGGAGTACGTTAGGCTAAGGTGCCCATAAATTTCAGAGTCGACTCCCCTTGCGACGATCAAAATATTTTTTAAAATTTTTGTTTAAAATCTCGTTAATGTGAGGGCCGGCCCTCTTTGGGGTGGGGCCGACAAACGGCGGGTATGTGGGTGGCGGCTCCGGTCCTGCGCGCCTGTCTATCAATGCTTATAATTGCACAAACCACGCTAAAAATTGAGTCATAAACACAGTGAAAAAATAAAAACGCCAAAACACGTAAACTAAAAATAAATTATTGCTGCGCGCACATACAGACCAAAATCAATTTTGTACTGTTTTTGCTGTCCCAAAGCATCTTTCTCTGAAACTTTTGTTCGTTAATTAACGGTGACATGTCGAGTTTTGAGCGAAAGATAATTTATAAAACGATAGAAATTCTAAGATAAAGTGTTTGTGTTAAAAGACAAATAGTATATACACGACGTTTAGTAGTGGCAAATGTGAATGCACTTGGTGATGTATGCAACTTTTACTACTGCAATATACACGTTTTCACTGCTAAAATAAAATTTCTCAAATGAAAAAATTGTAACTGAAAAGACGGTAAGTGCATGATGTGCATGCGGAAATTAAGAGGGAGGTTATAACAGGGGTCCCCATTTAGAGTTCCAATCAATAGGAGTCTATATCCCTAATAAGTGTCTGTAAGCGGATAGAGTTTGCAAACCCTATTTAGAGTCCATAAATGTCAATTGTCCCTAATTGCAGTGCATAAATGATTCCAGGACCAAATAATTTGAGTTCGAAACTTTAAAGCATACTAAGATTTAAAAGTTAATTTCTAAGTATAACTTTGCATTATCGCTCAAGCCTTTTGATACAAAACAAATAAACATTTAATTCAACAGATAATTGCCGTACCGGATATATATCAATAACGAAAGGTGGTGGAGCGTGGGTTAAAAATAAATAACAGTCCGTAACCGAATAACAGCAGGGGTACACTCTGGAGAGGCCAAATAAATATCAGCTCCTCCTCTGGTATTCATTTCACTACACAATACAATCTTACCCTCGAAATTTATCCTGTTGTTCATATTCACTATTAAAATAATTTTCTCGTGAGAAAATCTCGTCAAAAATATGACTGTCCCAAAGCAAATTTGCGGATATTTTTCATAAGATCCCGTTTATATTCCCAAATTAGAATTTAGGCTACAGTTTAAAATTGGCCCGCGAATATAATAAGTAAAGACTATAGGTAACAACTGGTTTCATCCGAACACAGTATTTACACACGTGACGCATAACTGCACCAGATCAGCATTTATTTATTGAAACTTGTCTGTGCGAAAATGTTCAAATTTTCCCTTTTTAACCAATAACCAGTTACTTCTTGCCTCATCATCTAAAGCACGCACAAACGGATAAAAATGAAAGAAATATTAGTTGAGCAATAATTGACAATTCAAATGATTGGTTTTACTGCGTTCCATTCAAAATTCAAGCTCACACCTTCAGTCATTGATTGAGGCTGTGCAACTTTGCAATTGCAATAACCTATTTGTTAAATTCTCAAAAACTTTTAAGTTTAATGAATAAAAGATACAACTACAATATAAAAGTCATAAGGACATCACCAATTACAAACTGCACAAACATAAAGTCTACAATTTGTGAGCAACCATTTACCTAAGCTTAATGCTGAACTTATGGCCGAGCGTAAGCCTATTATTCTAAATGCATAGGAAAAACTAAAAAAAAATACAAAAAAAAATATAAAATAAAACATCACAACCGCAATTTAAACTTAGCCAATTTAAAAAAAAATCTAAAATAAAGCCGTGACTTCCCCCTCCCTCCCGACCCTTAACCTCCCTCTTTCACTTCTTTTTAGAAATTTTTTAAAACTTTTATCATAGGCTCTCGCTCTGTCTTACCTTCTATTCCGTTTCCAACCATTCGCGCCCCGCGTACAGCGACTCCCCTCGGCCCCCAAGGCCCTTCGATCAAAATTAAATTTCGAGCCTGAAATGCTACCTCCTGCTCTCCTTTCTTGGCGAATATTTTGGGGTAATCCGCCATTTAAAGAACGAAGAAAAAACTTTTTGAATAACTTTGGATTCTCTTCTATCGTGTCTTCCTCCATGGCTTCTTCCTGCTCACCTTCCATGAGAATGAGCAAATACACGTCTTAGCATCTGGCATCTGAGGAAGAAAAATCTTTCTTATATTGGAGAAATTATGTAGCTTTGAACTCGGTTGGGTTTTAGTGATAATGTGAATATTTTATTTTTGATTGCAAATTTTCGAATGACTCCAGGCTTTCCAATAGTATTATAACTTAGATTTAATTTTACTCTTGAATATAACACTATGCTCTGTTGAGTCTTCCTCTTATAGTTGTTAGTTACTTACTCTATTCAGTTATGATATCATACTTCAGATGCTATGTAGTATTTGAAAAGAATTCTCCGTTCTTTTGACCGACCTTCCTTTTACGCTGTCATAATTCGAACTAAATCTTGTCATTAAAAATGGTTTGCTTCATTATTTGGTTCATTGACAGCGACACCCCTTAAACAAAAATCGCCATACAAACGCCCGTGCTATATTTTTAACATGCGGAACCCCAAGATAGACACACTTATATCATGCCTCTTGGTTTCTCGGTCGCCATCGAAATTGGTGCCTGCATTTGATTTTAAAGACCCAGTAAAAGCTTAGTTAGTTATAAGTGAAAATTTTGTCATAGCCAATATTAAGGTTTGTACCCATTTGAGCCCGGAGGTGACACTAAAAATCTAAAATGCGACGTTCTTTAAGTTGACGTAACCAAGGGTTTGAAAGTTTGATTTCAAGATAATGTATGCTGAAAATGTGTATAACATTTTGTAAGTAAGGACAAGTACATATTTTTAAGCATTAATTTCGAAACTTAATTTGGTAAAATTTTGTACCAATTAAAAAAACAACTTTAGTTAGTGATTTGGGCGTTTCACTGCAACAGGTGCAGTAAAATAGACTAATTTGTATTTTAGCAAAATGGTTCTGGTAAAAACATTTTGGTTTTTCTTTAACTTTTGGCTGTCATTATAGTTTTGTAAATTTTTATGTCGAAATAGGATGGGTTTTTATTTTACTTGTAAAATTTTATAACAAATCAAACAATAACGTAGCTTATCTAGGTGCGGGCCAAAATCGGATGCCGGAACCGAACAGTGATTTTTTACCGGAACCGGATGCGGGTTTTTGCCAGATAGTTAACCGGAGCCAGATATCCGGTCGCTCCCTGGCTACATGATTCCTAGACGGTTATAGTACACTATCCATTTTTTATTTGACTTGTAAACTTTCATAAGAAATGGAGCAACACCAAAAGTTATATTATTCTAGTTTCTTTCAATAGTCACTGCACGGATTATTGGGATTTGGATTTTTGGCCGTAGAAAACGATACTAGGCAAAACATTTGATATGTGCTTTATTAAAATTGGCGGTTGAGTACTTTTTGCCATCACCAATTTTAAATAGCTTAAAATACTGTTTCTAAAATGATTGTCCGCTTCTATGTAACGACAAGGAAGAAAAATGTTATGACCTCTACAACCAAATAGGTTATATTCTAAAACCTGTAAAACTATTTTGTCAAAGATTATCTATAAATTTTGGCTGAGGATATACATATATGCTCCTATCTCCACCTGTATATGCCCGTGACAAACACTTCACTGTTATAATATCGCTTACCCTCGTCAATTTTATTACGCATGCCTCAGACTTAAAATGCCTCGAAGACAGAGTTACAACAAAACGTAGCTAAAGTAATCTATATATCTTTGTCGACTAAAAACTGATACGACCAAACAGATTATTACCAATAATTTGTTTCTAAAATTAGATAATCGCTAAATACTACAACGCATTATATTTTATTGTCATTCCGTATTTATTGTCTTTTTCCACATATCTTCTTAGGTTTATATTTGTTGTAGAATGTCTCTTTGAGCGGCGTGTAAAATTTTTTCTCTCAATCCCGCAAAGCTTTTGCCATACGGTCAGGCACGGTAGCGTGTAACTACAAAATTAACCCAGACTAATTCATTGATTCGATTATGCCGTACAATATCGGCCTTATAGGCTTTGTAGTTTGGTCCAACAATTTCGGATTCATAAAATGTCTGTAGGTATAAAGGATATTTGTTGTCAAAAATTCATCATATTTTTCGGTACTTCATATGGTTCGTTCCTGTAATTTCAAACTGCAATTATAATACTAAAATTACCCGTTTTCAGGTGTTCAACCGCGTTGTTTGTTTGTGTGTTTGTTTGCTTGTTTGTTTGTTTGTTGTATCTTCAGTTCAATTTTGTAATTTGCGCTGTTTTGCAATTGACTGGTTGTTGTTAAAAATCTATTTCGATTTTGATTTTAGGATCGGTGTTATTTTTTAATGTAACGTTAAAATGCAATATGGTTTGAGTCACAAATATAACAAAGAATATTAATTGTAAAGTTTATGACCAGCCACGCATTATTATACAATTAGCCCGTAGATATAAATATTTACTTAAACTCATGGTTTTGAAAAGCATGAACCAAAGTCAAAGTAGTCACTAGAATACAAGTTACAAGTCTTTACCTAATAGTCCAATAAACCCTTACCCATCTTGTGCCTCACATTATGTTTCGTTTTGGTGGTTAGATGGTCATAAGCTGCATGGTTATAAAAGTATACCTCAATGTTGAACTATGTTCCTTATAAACTTTGTTGCATGATCCATTTTTGACAAATTGCAAAAAATAAAAATATGTTCACCAGTTTTTTCGCTTAAATATTGGTTTTCCGTTTCCGTTATTTTGAGCACTAGGTATTATTCACCGCTATCTGTCCATACTCTGAGCACGAATACTTCGAGACTCTTTGATGTTTATTATGCCTGAGTATTATAATACAAAACATATTCGCAACTGTGCGTATCACCTATTACCAATTTATAACAGGTTTTGAATACGGGAACTGGTACAGTTGAGTATCGCAATATCTGCGCAAAAGATGAGCAATGCACTACACATTTGAGAATATGGGCAAACATGTTGATACAGTGGTAAAAAGTTTAACCAAAGTTTTTTCTTAACCTAGAAAACCAAACCACATTAGTTGGACCAAGAGTTGAACATGATACAAAGAAAAATAAAATGTATGCAACTTACCAACGTTATCTTGACAATATTTGTAGCAACAAACGTTGCGTTTACAACTCGAAAATGTGGTTGGGTACAGAAACCACCAGACACACGTAAATATGGTCGCTTAAAGCCAGAGCGCAAACGAAGGTATGCCTCCAGCTCCGGCTGAAAATTGACCTTAGGATCTGGGTAGGTTACGTATTACTACATCAGATAGACTAGTGGCATAGTAGTGTAACTGCGGAAAGATATAATCTTGGTTTGACAATAGCGGATACGGACAAAGACAATGACAGGTATTTTTAGACCCGGTAACTGGTTAGAAAACTCAAATATCACGTGTATGAGCTAAAATTGCAGAAAATCATCAGTTATTCTGGGAAATCGAACAGTCTTGAACGACAAATTAGCGAGAATATAAAATCTGCTGCAGCAACATCTGCGAGTGGATCTTTCACAATGGGGGCCATAAACGAGTGTATATCACGCATCGGTGTGAAATTATACACATAAATAAAAGCAGTTTGACAACAATTTTAATAGAAAAGCATCATCGTAGCTTAACGCTTAAAAAGCCTATAGAAATCAACTACTGCACATGTCAGCAGCTCAAAGTTTACTTAACTCAAGAGTCATATACAAGAGTAACTCTGAGTTCGATGGAACAAAAGTACCGGGCGTTGCGTTTGGCCGACCACCGTGTGGGGGGAGCGCCACATGCTATACCCCAAAGTAAATTAAAACGATCCATTTTTGATGGCGTATAGGTGGCATGGCTCGATCAAGTTGTACCCTCTTTAAATGAGGGGGTAGGCCAAAAACGCAACGCGTACCGGGTATACGCTTTTCTATATAGAATGCACCAAGTTGCATACTCGTGTTGAGAAATGTATCATCCATTCATTGCTTACGCAAAATTTACACTAGTCCAGTCTGTTTAACATAGTTGCAATTATGAAGAAAACTGTAGATATTTTTAAATTTTAGTCAGTGTAAAATTAATGCCCAAAAAGTGTCGCAAACCATTAAAAAACTAATTAGTAATGACTGCCGAACGATGCGCAGTGATTATAAGCCACATTGCAGTTTTGCAATCTCAATACATAACCCAACACTGGAGCGAGAGACTACACTGGCCGATCGAAGGGGACTTATCAAGACATGACATCCAATAGGGAATCAAAACCAAACCTTTATGATACTTTTAATGCTAAAATTGCGTTCGACTACTTTCAGCCCTGTGCTCGCGAGTTTTTCGCAATTATATTGCGTTTCCCCCGTCAGAATTATATTGATTCGCCACTGAGTAAGATAATCTTGTGACAAATTGAATTTAAAACAAACACTATGTGAAGTTGTGAAATTTCACACGTTATAATAATTGCTGTTGCAATTGGAAACGACAAGCAATTAACAACAGAACAGCAGATGATGTGTAGAAACGGTAGCAATATGTTGCTCTACCGTAATAAAGCCAAAAAACTTTCAATGAAAAAAATAACACCGCCTCACAACCAGGGTATGCTAGTAAAGGAGCAGGCAATTTAAACGAAAGCTAGAAAACAATTTTCTTAACGAAGAAATCTTTTAATGCAGTGAACGGAATTATTGGCTAGGGAGCGAAGGTGGTGGCAAGAATGGCAAAGCCGTCTTCCTGTATTAGTACACGCCTAAAACCACAGTTGTGGAAAAGAAAGTACAAAATAATCTAGCCTTTGGTATGAAAAAAAAGATCCGAGAAGCTCCCTCCCGTTGGTATTTTATATTGACAGAAAATAAACAAGAGTAAGGGTTGCGCTAGACTTGCCTCGCGCCGTTGTACGCCGCCGTGCTCCGGCGGGGCGCCGGCGGGTGGCGCTGTAAAACTTTTTGTTAAATAATATTGCACGCAGCCCAATAAAGAATAGCGCAACGCTAAGGGTTGCATCGAGTTGCATCTATAAAACAATTAGGTTGAATGAAAACTAGTCGCTTTGTTAAAGACACATCTGAATGGATTATAATACTATAGCTAATCAACGCAGATTAATGCAGCACAGACCTCATGGAGGTTCCGGGAACAAAGCTTAGTATTTAGCAATATTTTTTGAAAACAATTTTGTCTGATAAATTCAGGCGAAATTGCCCAAAACGTTAATCTATGAAAAGAAAATATTTTTACATGGTGGTTACAACTACATCCGGACTTATTGTGATTAACAATGTTTAATATCTTTAACAGCGGAATAGCGACTTACAGGCAGTTTACCAGGGCTGTCGCCAGTTTTACAAAAGTGCTCCGGTTGTCCCTCGAACGATCATTTGTCCGGACGTCCATCGCTCAGCAGGCTGCTTGTCTAGAGATCTTCCAGTTCGGTCACCCACACAAAAGTAGCCCGCCATGGCTTAACAGGTCAAACCGCTGATAAGAGCCTTGTCTTTTGTTTTGTCTTTTTACAAACGTAACCCCTCAACAGTGAGGATTCAATGTAAGCGTTCCGCTTCAATGGTTTTCCTCAAAGAGTAGAACAGATACAATAAAAGCTATCTTTTTTAGACTCGTAACTGAAACGGTTTGCAGGTCATCGCCATTAAAAAATAGCTTATATAAAGAAACGGAATGTAGGGCGTATAAATTAAAAATAAAACGACTTCGAGGCTGTTTGAATTCAAAAATAGTGTATATAAAAACGGCCTGTAGGCTGTGTCGACTAAACATAAAACGGCTTGGAACTTGTCTCAATTATAAAATATTAATGTAGAAACGGCCTGAAGGCTGGCTGAAATAAACAATAGTTTAAGCAGAAACGGCAATGAGGGCCAGCTCAATTAAAAATTGTTTATGTAGTGAAGCTGTGATATTTATAAATTCTACTTGGTGAAAAATTGGACTGTTTACAAGAGCTTATTCACCAAATATGAAGCTATTATACCGACAGTTGTATACATATTATTTAACACATTTTTCATGTTTCAATGCTTCATATGGAATATTGTTCACACGAAACACGTGATTTGTTCGTTCAAAACAAACGACATATTTATCATTTCTCATTCTGTTACTCTCTCATACATCAATCAATCACTTTAAGAATGCGAGCATTCTTCAGGGCTGGTGTACGTGTTTTCCGTTACAACGCAACGTCTCTTGTCAATCAAAAACAGTTCAGTTGAGCGTATGGGAAAATTGGTGGGCGGACACATCGGAGCGCGTATATATAATAGTCATCGGTAAATGCGCTAAAGCGAGCGACATGCATCCCTGTAACCATCCTTATCCTAATATGTTAGGCGGAAAAGGGCGAAAACAATTTTAGGAAAGGCATGCAGTTGAAATAACACCGTTTCAGCGGGACTGAAACTTTCCTAGGGGCAGCCATAATTTTCTAAGAGGGGCTGAGCCCCCCAAGACTCCTCTAGCAAGGATCTTGTACGTGCGGGTTAGATAAAAGAAACTGGAATGCAAATCGGCACCGATCTGATACGAACAATTTTTTACGATCTACAGTTGTTGAACCCTGAGCAATATACAGTGACGGATGTACCGCTTTGATAACAGCTTAACGCGATATACATGAAGCTTTTTTGATGAAGGATAGATATACTAGCAACTTACATAAAAATTGCCGTTAGTATTTAATACGATGAAATGCCATAGGTGCTTATACTTTCAATTTTATATTAATGTATTATAACGTTGTCATTGAGCAGTTTTAATTTTAACAGTGAGTTCAAACTCAACCTGAATCGCTTTTGAACGCGCATCATATGTTTGAAACGTTTTTCGTTCAGTTTAAGTAGTTTGTATCTCCACTTATGAAAGCGTTCCTTGCTCCGCTCCTGTGCTAACTAAATGGGTCATATGATTTTTAGACACGGTATCATGTTTGCAACCAAAGAAATATCAACTTCGAAAACTTTTAAACGTAACACCCCAGTTCTGATTGCTAGGCCGCTGGTGTCACTCGTGAAGTAAATCGCCACCGTTATGCACCTAAAACGATTTGAAGGCGTAAACGAACTTTCGACTGGAAAATATTATTGCATCATCAACGTTGATTAAACAGGGTTAAAATTTACACCGATTTGTCAAATGGTTTGTTGCAATACTGCGCTCCAAAAACTTAAACTATTAAATGAAAAAGTAATAAACCGGTTACTTGTCGTATTAAGGTATACCGATTTACATATATAAGTCAATTTTTTGCATCCACGCAGAGCTGAGCTATCTGCAGGTACCGGAGGTAAACGAGGTCGGGTAAGTAATTTTGATGCTAGTGCACCCGTGGGTAAAGTGTTTCAAAATGCAGGTTAAAAATTTGTTAATTTTTACTAACCTAAAATTTTGTACAAACAAGAATGTTTTGAGTGCTGAGTACCCAACGGCAACAACTTCAGCGCGGGTAAAAAAATCTTTACCTCTATAAATCGGAATTCAAACGCTTCCTACTTATTAAAAACTAGTGAATGGCTGTTACTGAGTTAGATTTCATGACGGTTTTAGTTGTCAGTGCACGTTCACAAGAATGTATATACTTTATATAGGTAAACACCTTTGTACCAGACTACAATCGGGTTGTGTGTCTTTTGTTTCTTTAAAGAATTGGCTTTTGAAAGGTTGAATTACTCCAGATAGTTTGTAACATTTTCTGTGTGAAATTTTTTTCTATCTGTTTTTGTCGTATTTCCGTATGAAAAGTTTTATACACTTGGAATAACTCGGTTATAGGTATAAGCTTTTGGTATTATCAAGAGTTCATGATATCCTTTAGCAAGAGTATGCAACTGGGTACATTCTATGTAAAAAAAAATGTACCAGCGCGCGTTGCATTTTTGGCTTACCTCCCCATTTTCGGGGGGGTTAAAATCTCCATCATGTTGAAATTCAATGTGCTAACGTATATACTAAAATGTGGTTTTTGGTGGGGTGGTTTTTGCTCCTGTCCCAGGTTACCTTAATGGGCATGTCAAGTCAGTTTGATTTTAAAGGAATTGGATGCACGGGTGCCCCGTGTGTGTGTCTGGCCCTTTTATTGTTGCTTGTTAACTATGGCTGCGACTACTAAGCATATGACTCCTGATCTTAAATGAGTCAACGACGATATATATATATTGCGATACAACACACCAGTTTGTCACTTAAACCCGCGGTCCCGTACCCCGAGAAATAACAGAAGGGGATCAAGTAAATTTTCCCATAAGACATCAAGTACAGCTTTCTCCGTAAAGGTATCAAATATGGCATTTACCCCCATGGAGATATCTAGTAGTCACAAGATTTATGGTGTGGGTTGGGACTTAGCTGAAATTTCTTTGCGCAAATGAACTGAGTATGACGACGCATCTGTTGACGACCAACATGATTCCGCTGACTGGTATAATGGTGGTTACTGGTTATAGTGGACATGCCTGATCCGCCGCCACTGTCAGAAAATATCCGCGAAGCATAATTTATACGCTGCGAGAGTTTAGTGTAGCTTATCTAATATAACAATCATGTTTTCAAAATTGCTGTTAAGAAGGCTCGTTTAAGAACTAACGTTCTCAGATTGGTGTATATATATAGTTTTTCCTTCTCAAAAAAGTTTAAGCTATTTTTAATTATAAATATATAACCTTTCAAGGGTTTGCCTTTTGGTATCAGGCATTTACTGGCTAATTTACTATACAAGTCTTTGCAAGGGATATTTAATCACCCTGTTTAGACTTAGTATAACCTACCATTTTCGTAGCCGAAACGCAAAAATTCCAGAAAGATATGGCTTGGTAGTATCAGGTAAGGTTTTCTCCCTTTCGCTATCAAGTGGCCCCCCTTAGTTGAAGGGGGAAGTTTAATTGTCCGCAGAATGAATTGGAGTCTCTTTGAAAATCGCTGGCAACTTAGAAATTTTCAAGCCCTCACTGTTAGTCATGTAAAATTGGTCCCACCTTGCTTTTGGAGCCATTCCGATTTCTTGTGGGACAGTAAAAAAGTAGATTTACACTTTACACTGTATTTTTTGCTTAGGCTTAGGTTTACATTTTTTCAACACTTTAGGCTTACGCTTTTAGGTCTGGGAATACGTTTCATCTAAAGTTACTGCCCAAAAGTAACATTGCGTTAAATTGGCGTGCGTCATTTGAACTGTTTATTCCCATCCTAAGCATTATGAACTGGCATTGGGCCTGTACACTCGGCTGGGGATCAACTGAATTACAAACGTAATTCCTCATGCCCACGGACCGAAGCGAAACCTTCATTTAGTTTTCTCAAAACTGTTCAACCATTTGCCACAAGGTTACGGTAGATTTTTCATAGTCGTTACTCGAAATACCGTCATGTTGCTATGCGCGTTCTCCGCGTGTCTACGAAACGATAAGCAAGAGCATACCGGCAGGGAGGGCAGATCGGCACCACCGACCCAAATACCTTCTTCTGTTTTGATACAAGCAATGCTTATTTAATAATCGTTTACAGTTTGCTATTTCTATTGACTCAATATTTGACGTTTCTCTGTCCATATAATAGCGTTACCAATGCGAATTTCTGGATCACTGGCGTGAACACGACAGCATATATAATGGCACGCTATGGGTGTCAAATTCGCGTTTTATTGCGTTATAATGAATGTAATATACTTAAATTTCACCTTCACTCCATTAAACGTGTGAATGTGATAAAAATAAAAGACAAAAATTAACAATATGAAAGTCTGACATATATTGGTATATAAAGTTCCATAACATACATCAAACGGACCAGTTGACCAATGCAAGATTCAAATTTAGTACTTGCGCCTCAGTTTTCAGATAGATTTACGATTGAATCAATCACAACCACACCCTAACAGAAAACTAAAAGGCTATAGATTTTATTAAATTTGCTATATTTTGTAACTTGAAAAGTTTTTTACCAAATTGATAGCTAAATCACCTGATATGCAGGGCCGGAGCAGCCACCGCTATACTCTCCATTTGGGACGGCCACCCCGAAGAGCGCCCCACACTAACAACACTAAACAAATTTTTGGGGAAAGTTTAGCCTGCTTCGGTACTACATATATGTTGGAATCAAGCAAACTGTAACTAGTTACGGTAAAATCCAAATAAGTTTGCGTTTCAGTAGGCATGCATATTTGTATTAGGTTTTACAATGAAAAATATGTCAGACAAGAAGATATCTACTTTGGAGCGATACCAGGACGCGATTCGGCCAAAACTATATTAAATTTCCACTTTAAGAAGACATATTAAACTTTTTACCAAGTGTCACGTTAGGTGAGTTACGTTCTCGAAGCATTCATGAATCCCCTCTTGTTTTCTTCGCAGTACAGTTATTGTGTTCTGGTATGGTAGCAACAACAACACACAGCAAACGCAAACGCCACAACAACGTAGGGGTGAACTGAAAAATTGCGATATATATTTTGGCTTAAAACAAATTCTACTGTGTAAATATTCATGCAAATGACTACTGTAGCCAGAATTGCATTTTGAGAGAAGATAATCATGACTAAAAGTTTTTTGCGAGTGAGAATGTTTTTTGATCTGTGTAGGTTATCTTTACAGCATGTAAAACTTATTTTTTCCAGTCGTTCTTGACATTTCGGATGTATATATATTTATTATACCCGATCCCAACAATTGTATTCGCCACTTATAGAAATTCCAAAAGTATCCATGAGCGTGTTGTCTGCTGTAGCTTATCTGGCTTTACTAGCCACCACCCACTACATCAAAAAGTTATCTGGATAACGCACTCTATATTGTAGAAGTTGCATTAGCAAACAATTTTTGTGAAAGTGCAAAACGAAATTTTGCACTGTTGTTTTTCGTGCCCCGTGTATTTAATACAACAGGCTCACCACAACTGAAAACAGTTTGAACTGCAAGTTAGTATATTTAAAGGTGTGCAAGTGCGTTACAGACAAAATATCAGAGACACTCGTGCATTTTACAACGCTCAAAATTTTAATGCAATATGACAAGTAACAGATAATTTTAAAAATGACACGTTGTACAGTCAAAAACAAAACACTGTCCGTGTGTTGTATTTTAACGTTGTTGACACAAAAATAGTATAGTTGGAGCCTCGACTAAAATAAAAATGTCTTCTTTACTACTAAAATATGTTTTATTCTTAAAATCTTTGGCGCCACCAGGCATGCCGACATGTATCTGCACGGGCTATGCAGCTGCGCATCCCTGAGTGTCCTGAGCAGTTTTTTTATCTT